>ML014310.1:0-33060 GCA_003615045.1 Caulochytrium protostelioides | reverse complement strand
GCGCCGACGCGGGTCAACCCGCCCCGCAATGCTCGCGCGGGCGCTTCCCCGGCCACCGAGCCGATGCCGGCCACCCCGGTCCGCACAACCCGGGTGTATGCCCAGACGACTGTGGTCCTGCAACCCGGTCAACGCCGGCGCCAGGGAATCGTGGTTCGAGGGTTGCTGAAGTATAAAGCTACCCACGGCAATGAAACCACCCACAGCAAGTTGGTGCACCTTGACCTCCATGCCGCGTTGACCCTCCGACGCTGCCTGGCCTGACCGGACGGACCGATAGCGCGGTGCCGCAACCCGGAGCAAACTAGGTTGCAGCCCAAGGTTGGCAAAGTCATCCTGCACGGAGCCGAATGCGCGTCTGCTTCGGGGGGGGACCCCTGGGGGACACCACTGATTGGTGTGCGCATTGGGTCAGTATATGAACGACCGCGTCAAACTCAATATATGTAATCGATTATCATTTCATCCACGACCGCGACCACGACTTGGTGGTATGATACCGCCAACGGCACCCGTGAAAGCACCACGCAAAGGTGGGGAGAGCGAGATGGCTAACAGAGAGAGGGCGAGAAAAAAAGGTGAGCGTAGAAGACAAGGGGTTGCCGAGGAGGAAAGGCGCGGCAGAGCTTAGGCGAACCGTTGACGTGCTGCGGTCTTCATACTCAGGAGGAGCGAGGGCAGCATGAATGGCCTTGTGAAGGTCGTTACCGTCGTTCCATCCATCCATCCATCCATTCATTCATCCATCCGCGTGATTACACAGCGCCATGTTCTCTCGCTCTCTTCATCTCTCCCCTGTTTACATCTCGTACTGTCCCGATTCATGGTCATTGAATACATATCCTTCGAAGTCGAATTCTCGCTGGGCAGAGTGGCACTCGAAAGGAGTGCTGTGCGTTTGCCCGGCATCACTTTCGTGTACCCCTTCATACTGCTCGAGCAGAGAGGATCACTCGAACGAGAGGACCGTGCGGATCGAGTCACCCTTGTGGAGCAAGTCGAAAGCATGGTTGATTTCGGCAAAAGGGAGGGTACCTGTGATGAACGAATCGATGTCGAGGGTCCCCTTCTTGTAGAGCTCGACCAAGCCAGGCAACTCGGTGCGGCCCTTGACGCCGCCGAAAGCGCTGCCCTTCCAGACGCGGCCCGTCACCAGCTGGAACGGCCGCGTCGCAATCTCCTCGCCGGCGCCGGCGACGCCGATAATGATGCTCTGGCCCCAGCCCTTGTGGGCGCACTCCAGCGCCGTGCGCATGAGCTGCACGTTGCCGACGCACTCGAACGAGTAGTCGACGCCACCGTCGGTCATTTCGATGATGGCCTGCTGGAGAGTCTTGCCCTCAGGCACCGTTTTTGGGTTAAACGTCTCGGTGGCGCCGAGCTTCGTGGCGAGCGGGAACTTGGACGGGTTCGTATCGATGGCGATGATGCGCTGGGCCCCTGCGTAGCGCGCGCCCTGGATGACGGAGAGCCCGACGGCGCCGAGGCCGAACACCGCCACCGTCGCGCCCTTCTCAACCTGCGCCGTCTTGAGCGCGGCGCCCCAGCCGGTCGTCACGCCGCACCCGAGCAGGCAGATCGTGTCGAGCGGCGCGTCCGGGGTGATTTTGGCGCAGGACACCTCCGCGATGACGGTGTACTCGGAGAAGGTCGAGCAGCCCATGTAGTGGAAGATGGCCTCGCCGTTGCGCTTCGCGGTGAAGCGGCGCGTGCCGTCCGGCATGAGGCCTTGACCCTGGGTCGTGCGAACGCTGCTGCATAGGTTCGTTTTGTTGGACTTACACATACGGCAAGTACGGCACTCGGCCGTATACAGGGCCACCACGTGGTCGCCGGGTGCGACGCTCGTGACGCCCGGGCCCACCGACTCGACGATGCCGGCGCCCTCGTGGCCCAAGATCGCCGGAGTCGCAAACTCGCCGTCGCGCCCGCTCAGACTGTAGGCGTCCGTGTGGCACACCGACGTCGCCGTGATGCGGACGCGCACCTCGCCCTGCTTCGGCGGCGCCACCTCGACCTCCTCGATCGATAGCGGCGCGTTGCACTCCCACGCAATCGCGGCGCGGCAGGTGATCGGGCGACCTTCGTGTTCTGACGGCATGGTGAACGACAGCTTGGCGAAAGAAGGGGACACGTCAAATGCAAGGAAACAAACAAGTATGCTTTCAAAAAAGTAGGGAAGCAGAAGCTAGTTGAAGTGCGAAACGACGTCAGAGGCAGTCAATCCAAGTCGAGCGTGATACAGCATCAGGGCTACTTGTTGAGAACGGCGCGGATGGCCGGCGTGTGACAAGAGTCACACAACGCGTCGTTTTTCCATGTTTCGTAAGAGCTTGACATCGAAGAAGCGTGACCTGAGATGGCGATGCTGGTCAACGTATCGACGCGACGCCCCGGAACCCCTCGGTACTGCGCGTCCTCCTGCTGATCGCGCCTTGTTCCTTCCAGGCTGCGCCTCCCCGTGACGGGGACCTTGCGCCACATCGAGGGTGCCAACGGTGGCGCGGCAAATGACCGCATCGGCCCAGCAGGCCATCGTGGCGACGGCCGTGCTCAGGGCCATCGCGCCCCATGAGGGTCTCACCCGCTTCGAGGGATCGCCCAATCGATAGCGGTGGTGGGGGCCACGACCCTCGTTCCCCGTTGTTCGTGGCGCGGTGTGCATTGGCACTCCCATGAGGCTACGTACGCGCCGATTCATTGGGCGAAAGGGTGATACAACGAGGAGGGGAGGATGCATCCTGAGAGAGCGGCAGTGGAAGCTTGGACTGCCACCCGGGGCGCCGCCCATGATGCCTATGACCGACTGCGCACAGACGGCGGCATCCGGGAAATGTCAGACAACATACCGCACATGGCAGGATGTCCTAGCTGAGAAGCGCGGGCGTCGGCGTCGCCACAGCGGCGGCGATAGCGGTGGCGGTGGCGGTGGCGACGTTGACGGACGCCAGCCCCTCGCGGGAGACGTTGCCGAGCGAGGAGACGCGGGTCAGCATAGGGTCGCGTAGCGGAATCGAGGCCCCGGTAGGCGCAATGCACGCGTCCGAGGACAGCGTCCGGCGCATCGTGTCGGTCGATGCCGACGCCGTGTACCGTGACGTCGCGATGGCCTTGCGCCAGGACCGCTGCTTGCCGGACCCGCCGAGCCGCGGCTTGGAGGCGAGCGCGGCGTCGTTCGACCGCGACCCGGTTTGCCCGACATAGGTCGACGTCGTCGCCGCGGTGAAGCACGTGCCCGTGCCGGACACCGTCCCCTCGAGCCTCGGCGGCGGCGGGCTGCCGTGCGCCATCACGCTGCCTGAGTGGCGTGGCGGCACGGCCTCGCTGGACCCGCCGCCAGCGGCCTTGAGCGGCCAGCCGGCGGGGATCGAGATCGCGCGGCGCATCAGCCGCGCCGTGCCGCCCACACCCACGCCGTCCGTCGAGCCCATGCCCTCGCCGCCGCCTCCGGTAGCAGGCGCCGCCGTCGGTGTCGCGAACCGGTGTGCCGTCACGGCGCTCGCGCCGGCCACGGCGCTCGCGCCGGTCACGGGCGTCATCTGCACCACAAACTGCGGGGTCTCCATCAGCGAGAGGGACGAGAAGGACGAGCTCGTCTCGCGGGCAGCCTCGAGCGCTTCCATGACGCGGCGCACGCTGGCCGACCGGGTCCCGCGGCCACGGGCCGGCGGTTCCTCGCCCGTCGCGCGCCCGTCCGGCTCGAGCAGAATGATGTCGGCCGGCGTCGCGACCAGCGGCGCGAGCTGCGACGGCGTCGCGGTCGCGTGCACGCACGACACGTCCAGCAGCATCGCCGCGACGGGCGTCGCGGCAAACGAGACGCGCGGCGACGGCGTCAGCGATGCCGAGCGATCCGTGGCGCGGGACGATTCGACCGCGGCCTGGGACGCGCGCGCTGCGCCCGCTGCCGGCACGGGCACCGGCAGCAAGGACGGCGCCGGCGGGCTGGTACTGGTGCTGCTGCTGTCGAGGATCAGACCCATCGACGAGAGCTGCGGCAGCGGCGGGAGTCCCGCATAGCTTGAAGCCGCGGGCTGAGACGCGGAGGCGGCAACAGTCTCGGTACCTGCCGCGGCGATGACGGCCGAGACGGGACGCGCCGACAGCGCCGGCGCCGTCACGGCGAGTGCCGCGACAGCGCCGGCGGCATCAGCGGTGGCGGCGGCCGTCGTGGCGGGCGGGACTTCGGGAGCAGGCGCCATCGGCGGTGCGGCGGCGAGCTCATTGAACGACGCCGCGTCGACCTTCGAGATGATATTGACGGGCGCAGCCTCCGCGGTCGCCGGACGCGCGCTGGCGTCCTCAGCATCGGGCGTTTCCGAACGGTCGATGGTTGCGGAGGCGTGCTTCAAGCTGTGGCGGCGTACGGTACTGACGATCGACGAAATCCACGCGCTCGGGCGGCGGGAGGCGCTGATGGCCGTGGTGTCCGAGAACGCGCGGGTGCCGCGCATGGGTGAGGCCGTTAGCGACAGCATCGCAGGCTTGCGGGACCGCCGCGACGTGGCGCAGAGCTCCTTGAGGGCCTGGAATTGCATGGGCAGCGACGACTCGAGGTGGGGCACGACAAAGCTGCGGTCGACGATGCACGGAAAATGGCTGATGTCTACGGCGGGGAGGTGCCCCGAGTCAGTGGTCCATGCGCACGACGCGATCACCGTCAGGTCCCAGCGGTCCTTGCTGTTCTTGCTCAGCATGCCCTGCAGCAGCTCCTGCATATCGAGCGAAAACCAGAACGGCTCGGGCAGCGGCTCGCAGGACACCATCCTGACCAGCTGGGCCATGTCGCTGTGGCTCCACGGGAAGCAGCCGCGCACGGTGGCAAACAGCGTCACGCCGAGTGCCCACAGATCGGCGTGGGACGGGCGGTACAGCTGCCGTTGTAGCAGCTCCGGCGCCATGTAGACGGGCGTACCGACGATCTCGGATGCGGGCCGCTCCGGCGTAAAGAACGTCGCAATGTCAAAGTCAATCAGCACACAGGTATGATGGTGCCAGTCGTAGATCATGTTTTCGGGCTTGATGTCGCGGTGGGCCACGTGGTTGGCATGCAGGTATCCCACCGCGCTGATCATCTGCCGGAAGAGCGTGCGTGCCTCGATCTCTGCCAGCGGCCCGTTGAGCTTGATGTAGTGCAGGAGATCAAAGCCCTCGAGGCAGTCAAGTTTGAAGTAATAGTTGTCCTCGCTCTTAAAAGCGTCGTGCGTTTTGATGATGTGCGGGTGGTCGAGAATGCGGCCCAGCACGTACTCGCGGAGTAGCGCGATATTGCGCGTCGCGACGGTGACCTTGGCCTGCCGTCGGTTGGCGTTGTCGGCCGCCTGCTGCTCGGCCTTCGTGACCTTCACATGCGGCTGGTGCTGCTGCATGCTCACCAGCACCTGCCACTCGGTCGGCCGCCAGGCGCGCTTATACGCGACCTTGCGGCCGGTGAACCGGTTCTGCAGCAGAAACACTTTCCCCGCCGAGCCGCTGCCCAGAACCTCGCGCACCACATACTGCCACCGCAACAGCCGCGGACCGCGCATCGTCAGGTGCTCGTCCCGGTCCTTGATCGAGATGCACTCCCAGTCCAGGTCCTCCGTCGGGCGCACAAACGACGCCGTTGACGTCTCGGTCGACGCACTCGTCGACTTGACGCGCGGCTGCGTTGACAGCGTCACGCGCGTCGAAGCCTGCTGCGGCTCGCTGGACCCCGTCGTGGGGTGGTTGGTGCCCACCAGTCCGCGCGCGAGCGCCAGTCCCGACGGCGACAGCGGCGGCGTCGTCGACGTGCGAGCGGCAGCGATCGCCGGGAGCCGTGTCGTGAAAGCCACGGCAGCGGCGGCAGTGGCCGCAGCCGCAGCAGCTGCAGCTGCAGCAGCGGCGGCAGCGCCGACGCCAGCAGTCGTCAGGGCAGGCCCATCGCGCGACGCGGCGCGCGAGCGCGCCAGCGTTTCGGCATGCGACGTGATGTGCGGCGAGGGCTTGATGGTGGTGGATGCCGCGGCGACGGGCGGCCCGAGGGCCGCGGGCGTCGGCACCGGCGGCGCCTCTGGGTGCGTCCCGGCGGCGGCGGCGGCCGCGGCGTCGACGGCCGGCGCCGCCGCGAGCGGCGGATCGTCTTCGTACGCGGCGGTCGCGACGATGGCAGCGACCGAGGCGGACGCGAGCGCGAGGCTGTCGACCGACTTCGCGTGGACGGCCGCCGCGCTACGCGATGCGAGGCCGGGAAGCTCGGGCACCGCGCGCATCGTCATGGCGGACGTGCGACACGAGCCGGCGGGGGGTATCGAAGGAGCGCCGGGCCTGGCGACGATGGGGCGCGTGCCGTCGTCCACGTGGGCGGCGGTGGCGGTGGCGGCGGCGGCGGCCTTGGCTCGCGTTGTGGGGAAGGGGCGGCGGCGCACTTGGGCGCGAGGCTTGGTGTCACACAAAGAGCGGCGCGTGGCCGGGAAATAAGTGGAAGCAGGGCCGTGGATCGGCGGTGCCGCGTCCCTCACGCGATGGGGGATAAGCGGCCGGAGCGGACGCGGCGACAGCGATTTCGTGAACGGCTCAATGAGCCGTTCTTGATGGTTTTTTTATTGTCCAGAAGGATCGATGGATGTGTTTTGTGTGACGGTCGTGGTCATTGAATTGGGGTCGGTGGCCGAGAGCCGCTGACGAGATGTGAAGATCGGCGAAGCCAAGCCAAGCCAAGCCAAGCCAAGCGTAGCCGATCGGCGCGTGACCGGGTGCGATCGCGGCATCGACCCCGAACAAGAAAATGGCCAGCGAGTCTCCGCAGACGGGAGTCCTGCGCAGGGGTGTGCCAGCGTGCCAGCGAGCAAGCGTGCCAGCGAGCGGGTATGACTCGTGAGTCATTCGCCATGCGCGGCGCTGGCTTCGTCGCTGGCACGGACGATCGGGCGTGAAACGCGACGATGCCCGTCGATACGGATTGAAACGGAAGCTGGCATCAGGATCCCGCCTGCGGTATGCGAAAAGCCATGCGCTGCCCTGAATTCGGTGGACCCGCAGGGCGGGAACCCCGCCTGCCGCGCCGTCGGTGTCGCTGGCGCGGCCGTCGTCGCGTCTTGCGCATCACCTGGCATCACCCGCTTCCGGGTCTCCTCGGGTCTCCTTCGACGCGGCTCACGGTGCGACGGCTGCCGCTGTGGCAAGCAGCGACCCCGATACCGCCCTCGACGATTTTTTCGGGCGATACGCCGACCCGCCGTGCCGTGATGGGTCGGTCACGCCGGCCTTCGGACCCATTCCCGGAGGCCGTCCACTCGCCCCACTCGCCCCACTCGGCCGTCCCCCCCGCAGATTGGTCCATGAGCCCCGATGGGTCCTTGAAGCCCTCGGCACGCGGCGACCTGACGCGGGAGTGGCCGATCGGGACGGCTCGGCTCGGCTCGGCATGGCTCGGCATGGCATGGCTCCTGCTCGTGCCGCGTGCCATCGGCGGACCGGCCGCGGTGTCCTGGGGGCTGCTCCTGCGCCAGCCTCCGGCGCGGCGGCTGCCGGATCGATGCTTCGCCCGCTTCTGCGGCCTTTCTGGGCCCGCCAGCTCGGGCGAGCGCAGCGCCGCCGCCTGGTTCCCATGGCCTCTGCCGCTGCCTCACCCGCGGCGGCTCCTTCCGAGCGAGGCGCTCGGAAGTCTCTTCATCACCGCTTCCGCCACGTCCCCAGCGTCCCGGCCATCCGAACGCCCCCCGAGCCGCCGCCGCCGCCGCCGCCGCCGCCGCCGCCGCCGCCGTCGACCGCCACACCGACCCTCCGCTCCGAGAGTGGCACGCCGTCCCCGCCGCCCCGCTGTCGGTCGCCGCGGCGTGGGCTCGCGATGCTCATCCTCGGCGCGGCGCGCGGCGCGCGGCGGCGGCAGGCCTTCGCTGGCCCGACCGGCAAACGCCCCCACCGCAAGAGCCGCGCCGACGCCTCCGCCCCGCTCGACGCAACGCGCGCGGCGGACGCCGCCAGCAATCTCAGCGGCCGGGCCCATCAGCCCGCCGGTCGGTCGGTCGGTCGGTCGGTCGGTCGGTCGGTCGGCCCGATCAGCCCACGGCGGCTGCGGATTTCACCTGCGGCCACGACGGCCGCGCCGACGGCGGCATACCGCGCGCGCGGGCCCTGCCCGCCCTCCCAATCGACGTCAGCTCCCCCATGAGCGCGGGACAGCGTGGCCCACGACGGCGACGAGGCCGCGATGCGTTCGGACCCACCGTGTCCGGCGTCGCCGCCCCGGCGACACGCAGCAGACGCCTTCGTCGTGGAACGACGCCGTGGCATACCGTCGCGAGCTCCGGTGGGGGGATCGGCAGCAGGCCAGCAGTCAAACGAGCCTGGTGGCGGGCGACCGCCTCGCTGGCTTCGCTCGCTCGGTCGGATCGAGCACCTCCCGCCCGATCCGAGGCCAGCCGACGTCGACGTCGACGCCGAAACCGAGGGGGTCCGGAGGGGGAGCCGCATGCTGGGATGGACCCATCCATCACTCCGTCTATCCATCCGTCCATCCATCCAGAACCCTCTCAACCGGATAGACAGCTGGCGGTCTGCCCATCACAAACCATCTCATGGGGGCGCGGTCGCGACATCGAAGCGCCATGAAGTGCGGCGCCATGGGGCGCCGGGGGAGCGTCGGCGAGACGAGACGAGACGAGACGAGACGAGACGAGACGAGAGGGGACGAGACGCGGGCAATAGGGTTCCCCCGATCGTCCCCGGTGGGTGTGAAACGGCGGGTGGTCCTGGCGAGGAGCCAAGTCGAAGGCGAACGATCTGCTACATGTATGGTTCAGAGACTAATTTTAGACAGCGACCCATTGCAACCCATGGTCGCAACATCGCTCGATCGATGAAGTCGGAGTTCGAGAGCGCTCGGTGGCACGGGCCGGACAGAAGCCAGACCGAGGTCAGACGCCCGTCAGACCGGGATCGACTCCGTGGAGGCCTCGGACAGGTCAGGCAGCTCGAGGAATCGCCATTTCGAGACGTCGTCCATGGCGCAGGCTTCGGCTGACCGGCCGGCGACGACGGAGCCGACATGGATGCCGCCACGGATGCCGTCATGGATGCGATCGAAGTCGGCCACACAATTGGGAGCCGTTCCAGGGACGACAGAACGCGCAGCGCATCGGCTCATGTGTAATTTATAACCCCGCCACGCCTACAACACCTGTGGCCGAACCATCGCAGATCGGTCGATAATCATGGATCGCCCAACAAGCGGCGACAAATGACGGAAACAGAGTTGCGAGATCTCCTTAGCCGCACCACGGGCGTACCGAACCTCAACGTCACCGAACCGCCGGCCGAGCATCCAACCGTTATAGTTATTAAATAAGTCGATCGGATCATGATCATGACCCTACCGAAAGATCGATGGGGGGAAGGAGGGGAGGGAGACGCTTAGTAGCGGTAGTGCGAGGGCTTGTAGGGACCCGAGACCGGGAGGGAGAGGTAGTCGGCCTGGATGGCCGTGAGGGTGGTGAGCTTGACACCGAGGCTGGCCAGGTGCGAGCGGGCGACCTCCTCGTCGAGGTGCTTGGGGAGGATGTGGACACCGAGCGGGTACGACGCGTTGTCGGTCCAGAGGGCGATCTGGGCCAGCACCTGGTTGGAAAACGAGGCCGACATGACGAACGACGGGTGGCCAGTGGCGCAGCCGAGGTTGACGAGACGGCCCTCAGCAAGAAGGATGATGTGGTTGCCGTTGGGCATGAGGTAGCGGTCGACCTGGGGCTTGATGTTCTCGACAGACTTGGCGTTCTTCTTGAGCCAGGCGACATCGATCTCGATGTCGAAGTGACCGATGTTGCAGACAATGGCGTCGTTCTTCATCTGGGAGAAGTGATCGCCCGTGATGATGTCGCGGCAGCCGGTGGTGGTAACAAAGATGTTGGCCTCCTTGACGGCCTCCTCCATGGTGGTGACCTCGTAGCCCTCCATCGTGGCCTGGAGAGCGTTGATGGGGTCGATCTCGGTGATGATCACGCGCGAGCCCATGCCCTTGAGCGCGACGGCGCAGCCCTTGCCGACATCGCCGTAGCCGGCGACGACGGAGACCTTGCCGGCGATCATAACGTCGGTGGCGCGCTTGATGCCGTCGATGAGCGACTCGCGGCAGCCGTACAGGTTGTCGAACTTGGACTTGGTGACCGAGTCGTTGACGTTGATGGCCGGGATCTTGAGCTTGTTCTGCTTCATCATCTGGTACAGGTGGTGGACACCGGTGGTGGTCTCCTCGGACACACCGCGGATGTCCTTCAGGAACTGGGGGTACTTCTCGTGGACGAGCGAAGTCAGGTCGCCGCCGTCGTCGAGGATCATGTTGAGCGGTTGGCCGTCCTTGAAGGCGGTCAGGGTCTGCTCAATGCACCACGTGTACTCCTCCTCGGTCTCGCCCTTCCAGGCGAAGACGGGGACGCCGGTAGCGGCGATGGCCGCGGCGGCGTGGTCCTGGGTGGAGAAGATGTTGCAGGACGACCAGGTCACGTCGGCACCGAGAGCCACGAGGGTCTCGATGAGCACGGCCGTCTGGATGGTCATGTGGAGGCATCCAGCAATGCGGGCGCCCTTCAGCGGCTGAGCCGCGGCGTACTTCTGACGGAGGTACATGAGACCCGGCATCTCGTTCTCGGCGATGCGGATCTCCTTGCGGCCTGTTTCACGTCACGTCAAAAAGGAAAAAATAAAAAGAAGGTGAGCTCCGGAGAAGCATCAACGACATCCAGGATCGAGGTTTCCGGGGCAGGCGACGTGTCCTCGCGCAATGAAGACGCATGCGATACGAGCGCAGACAACGCCGTCAAGCACGAACGATCCCATGGAGAGCAAGGGTGGCGGGCAGCTTACCGTACTCGGCCTGGCTGATGTCAGCCACCTTGAACTTCTGCTGCGTCATGATGAGGAAGTGTATCGGGGAGGTGGGGTTGGGGAAATAAAAAGGGTCAAGAAGCAGGGTGTGGGGTGCCAGAAGGAAAGGAGGCGGTCGGGGTCGTGAGGGCCGTTTGGTTTTTCGTCTACTGCGCGTGGTGCCTGACTCATGCGCGCGTTAACGATGCGTGTTGCTGATGGCAGCATACTTCGTCAGGACATCACCTGCCTGAATTTTCGGCTTCTTTTATAGTCAACTGCTGCCGTCGCGCACGCAGCTGGCGTCCCCGCGGGCACGCACCCAGAGCGGGACCTCCGAGCGGGAATCCAGCGAGCCGATGCGGTGCTGGCGGGCGAGAGTCCGAGAGCTCGAGAGCCCGAGAGCTCGAGAGCCCGAGAGTCGGAGAGCCAAACCGCCAGAGTGTGGGGGCGGCGAGGGAGCGAGCGATAGGCGACGTGGCGACGTGCGGCCCTTCCGGTCACCTTGGCGGGGACTGCTCCGACCGGACCCGGACCCGGACCCGGACCCAGAACCCGCTCTGGAGCGCCACCACAACACCGGGTCGGCCGCACCGCCATGCACCGCCCCGATCCACTCGTCTGCTCACCGGCTCGTCTGCTCACTCGCCTGCTAGGTGGAGTACCTGGCGTGTGTGGTGCGGTGGGGTGGTTCAGCCCGCTCCATTTTCCCCGAGGTGGCTTGCTTTGCATTCATGCGCGCCTGCATGCATGGCATCCGGCCATCGGGCGTCGACGTGGGGCCGAGCGCGGCAGCCTGCGGCGGCTACAGCGGTCGGTCGGTTCATCATCCGTCTTGCCGACCCCGTGCGGAGAGGAAGGCCTTCCATGGCGTAGGAGGTGGCCGAGGAGACAGCGACAACGGCTCGGTCTGGCGCGTCGCCGCAAAGGGAAAGGGCTCGGAACGAGCGGCGTGGCGACCATCGCGTTGTTGCACCCTGCGATCGCGTCGATGGTCGAGCAGCCACTCCACTGCACTCCATCGCATCGCCTCGCATGATCTGACATGGCATCGCATCGCATCGCATCGCGTTTGACGGCTTTCCTGCTCTTTGTACAGCTCGAGCTGCCTCGTGTGGACGGACACCCCTACACACTACGCGGAAATGCCAGGACTGTCGGACGCCGTGCGGGACGCACACATCCACGCATTCTATGCGTCACAGGCCGTGATCAGATGGTCACGCGCTTCGACGGCCCAAGCGATGTATCAAGCGATGCATGAGTAAAGGGAAACATTCACATCGTCGTCGCTTCATCTTTTGTTTTTCTTTTTTTTTCGGGTCTGCCTGCGCAAAGATGATAACAAACGCAGACCAATCACGCCGGGCGATGCCACCACGTCGCACATCTCTTGAGGCCCGGCGGTCACGCATTGTTTCGTTACGTCGTGACGTTGGCCCAGAAGTGCGCCCACTTTATCACGATCGACACCTCCGTGCTTTGTGGCCTGCTGAACTTGAAGGTACTCGAGTTGGTGGCCTGTGACCTGACGGCCTTCAAGACCAAGAAAGCATTGAGCGGCCATCCTGGCGTTCCGCTAGCTGGAAGGCAGGGACCGCAAGTTCACTCGCACCATCGACAGCGCTGGGACCAGCGTGTGCGTCCACTTCGAGTGCCAGAGGAAAGTGCCCGACGCCGTGCCGACTCTCATGGCTACCCCTGGGACCAAGAACCCCTTGGCAGACAGCCCCAATCAGACCGAGAACCCCTGAGCAAACAGCCTGCATCAGTACTGTATCCTCGGGAACGACCTGGGCCGCACCAACATCTTTGAGACATGGTGGGGTCCAAAGGCCAGGTCAGTACTGCTTTCGGGTTGACTGGAAGCTGGCCCGAAAGCAGCACTATGTGGAAGTCGGCATCAAAGCCGCCCAAAAACAGTCAGAGACTTGGCAGCGCCATTTGGATGAGCCACTGGAGCAGCTGTCGAAGATGAGCTCCAAAGGCTCGCCGCTCGCCGCGCTTCTCCCATTTTCCGGAGGTGCGGCTCGCCATGTACGAATCGCTGCGGGTCGAGTACCTGAAGCCGGTGGGGCAGCTCATGGAGAGGATGCCCATGGTGGTCGCCTATGGCGCCTCCAAGTTTGTCCCCGGAGACAAGGGCGATACGGTCGTGTCGATCTCACGCGCATCCCGGGCGGGCACCTAGCTGACCGAGCCGACGCCGGTCAACTGAGTCCGCAGGACCCGGGTGTATGCCCAGACGAATGTGCTCTTGAAACTCAGGCAACGCCAGCGCACGAAGACCGTTGTTCGCTGTGGTGCAATGCCACCTCCGGCAATGAAGCTACCCACGGCAAGTCTTGGTGATCCTCATGAACGAAGTATTGCTGTGCCTTAATGCGCGTCTCATGAATGGGATGGTCTCTCTTGATTTACGGATAGCCGTGGCCGTGTCATCGCGGTGAGAGAGGCGGCCAAACAAAATTGACGGGGATTCATGTTCTGGAACGATCGGCGAGAACCAAAGACCTCATTCATCAAGCGCGCCCCCAAAAAAGATTAGACAAAAATCACCTGATAGTCCCAGGTTCCGTCTCGCTCGATGCCGATCTTCCATCAAGGGAGAGCGGACTCCGCTCCTTGGGACTCCAGGGCGCCGCAGGCTGCTTTCTATATCGGGTGAGCGTATCGATCGAAGCATTCGGAACCGCCCAATGCGGTGCGGAGGTCGAGACAACCGATGTGCAGGCTCGCGTCTATATAATGCGCAGACGAGGCCGACTACGAACTCCGTCGCCGCCCCTCGAGTGCCTCGTCGGCCATCTTGGGGTGCATGCATCGGACGTGTTGACGACGATGAAACGCTTGCGAACTCAGCATCATCGCTATCCATTCATTCATTCACACCATCTCCTTGTCAGCATTCGTTTGACCGCCAAGACCACTCGACTCGCGACTTGAACGACTTCACATCTTCATCAACCCCATACAAAGACATCATGCACATCTCTGTCTTTGCCCAGCGCGCCCTGCTCGCGACGCTGGTGCTGCTGACGCTGGCCTTGCCGGTACGCTCTGAACCTGAGCCCACTGTGCACTCTGAGCCTCCGCATGCCACCCGGACGGTCCACCTCGAACGACGTGCGACCACGACCACGGCCAACCCCGATCTGCCGGTCCAGAGCCCCGTAGGCTGGATTGCTTTTTAGACGGCGAGTTTACGTGCGGAGATCCTTCCCCCGTAGACCTCGACTGTTCGGCCACCCCCAAACCGTCCGCTCCATCTCTCCATATACCCGTCATGTGGGCTTTTTGTTACTTGGTGTCGCTTCTAAAACTTAATACCGTTCAATAACATACGATTGATGCTCCATCAGGGTGTGCCGGATCAGGCTCGCCGTCGATTGATTGAGGCGGGTCATCGCGTTGCTGCGCCGCTTTCCGAGTAAGTCAGAGGACGGCGAGGCTTGGCGTGCCGTCCGGGCTCGCGTGCCATCACTGATCGGACGCTGGGCCGCGGCGGGCTCAGGTTCCTCAGGGCCCACGGAAGGCCGGTGCGATGCGGGCGGGCCGTGCCACCGGCCCACGCCTCACGGGGCGACGCGCCGACTCGCCGATGCCGATCCCTCCGGCCAAGGTCTCGCCTCAAATCAGTTATCTTCCTTTTCGCGCTCACCTTCCTTGACCACGCGCGCCAGAGTTTGCAATAGCTGAGCACGCGTCATGAACCTGGAGCCGTTGCTATGCAACGTCCCGTCGCCACACCTCCACGTCTCCACGTCTCGCCGCCGATCCTCCGACCACCACGTGGACCACGCGTTAGCCTGCCTTCAGAGCGCTTCAACGCCCGCTTCAACGCCGTGACCTCCCGCCAACGGACACGTGGCGGCATTGCCGACGGCACACCGGAATCCGCGTCGTTCCTATCGAACGATGCCCGCCGACATGTCGAACGAGAAGCGGTATGACCGGCAGCTCCGGCTGTGGGGCGGTCACGGCCAGGCCGCCCTCGAATCAGCGCACATTCTGCTACTGAACGGTTCGCCGCTCGGGACCGAAATCCTCAAGAACCTCATCCTGCCGGGCATCCAGGCCTTCACTGTCGTCGACGCCCAGGTCGTCACTCGGCGCGATCTCGGCAACAACTTCTTTGTCACGCGGGATCAGCTTGGCCAGCCGCGCGCTGCCGCGCTCGCGTCCTTGCTCGGCGAGCTCAACGAAGACGTCGAAGCGCACAGCATCCAGCATGATCCGTGGACCTTTCTGACTGAGACGCCCGCCGCGATCGCGCAGTACAGCGTGATCATCGTTGCCGACGCACCGCGGTCACATCAGCGCGCTATCGAAGCCCTGGCCCTCGCCCACGGCGTGCCCGTGGTCATCGCATCCGTTGACGGATTCATTGGGTTTCTACAGCTCGCGCATCGTGAGGCTGCCGGTAAGTCGATGCGTCGATGCGCCGAAACGGTCGCGTATCGATATCAATCATGACTCACTTGTCCTGCACCTGTGTTTTCTGGGGTTCGTGTCTTTGAATGGGGGTTCCTTACGCCGTTTCACGGGAACGCCGGATCCGATGGTAGTCCTGGAGTCCCATAGTGACGGAGCGTTTGATATGCGACTCGACAAGCCGTTTCCTGAACTGGACCAGTTCGTGGCCGCATACGATCTCGACGCGCTGAGCCCCACCGAACGCAGCTATGTCCCGTACCTGGTGCTGCTCGCGAAAGCGCTGCGGCAGTGGCGCCAAGCGATCGGCCACGCGCCCGAGGACGCGGCCCGCCTGCCCGCCACCGCGGACGAGCGCCAGGCCCTCCGCGCCGCGACTGAGGCCCTTCGCCACCCGTCCTCCCAGGACACCGAAAACATCGAGCAGGCCCTCAAAGCCGTGTTTCGCGCCTCCCAGCCCACGACGGTCCCGGACACGCTCACTGCACTGTTTGACCGCGCCTCGTGCTATGTGCAGCGACGGCAGCTGTTGCAGCCGTCACCCACTCAACGCCCGGACGCCGGGACGCCGGCTGCGCTGCGCCAGGCCGCCCGCGATCGGTTCTGGTTCGCGCTTGCGGCCATCGGCCAGATGACCGCCTCAACCGGTGTGCTGCCGCATGACGGCGTCGTGCCTGACATGAAGGCTGACACGCAGGCGTATGTGGCACTGCAGAACGTGTATCGCGCACGGTCTCGGGCCGATATTCAGGCCGTGCAGGCTGCCTACCTCGCCGCCCGCTTGTCCGCACCAGCTCACGAGGCAGAGGCAGACACTCCGCCAGATAGGGACGCGGCGTTTGTCGAGCGGCTCTGCCGCGCCATCCGCAGCATCGAGGTCCTTGACCTACCGGGGATGAATTCACAAGAAACGCGTCTGCAGAACGTTCCTGAAGCGCAAGCTGCCTTGCGTTCTGCGCTCGAGGTGAGCGACACGGAGGAGGAAGCAGGCGAGGAAGACCCAACGGTGACAAGCTTCTCGCATGCAGCATGGTACATTGGGAGGTTAGCGGCCGACCGCTTTCGCAGCATGCAAAGCCGAGATCCTGGTAGCGTATTTTTGATTCGAATAACAATCGGCGTTGCGGCGCTGGGATTGCACTCAATCATAGGTCTGCGGGCTTGATGACTCACACAATGTTGAACTCACTGTGCCTTCTCTGTTATTGGTATGGTCATCCGAACGCGGTGTTCGCTTAATCACCATCATGGTGTGCTGCTAGGCTTGGATGATTTGAGCGAGTTGAAACAGTGTGCTCGCTCCGTATTAGATGAATACCACCTGTCGTCCGTGCCCGTTCATGAGGGCGTTCTGCTAGAAATGTAATGTGTGCCGTTTCGTCAACGTTCCCGCATGGATCGTTCTGAACGAACTTTGGACTCTTTCTCGGCCTCCCTTCTCACATTGACTTTTTTGAACGGGCTCTCATGTGGCAGGACGCGCGCTGCGGGGGTCCAGTTGCACAGTATGGCCGCCTTGATGGGTGGCATTGCGTCACAGGAAGTCATCAAATTGGTCACGGGGCAATTCGTCCCCTTGCAGCACGCGCTACTGTTCAACGGCATTCATTCTAACAGCGCCACGCTGTGGTTCTAATATACCTTCTTTTTTTAATCTTTGGCTAACGGCTCTGTAGTAGTACTTCATGAATCCATCAGGCACCGCCGACGCCAGATGGGCGCGGGCTTGCTCGCGCTGCGGACTGTGCATCATGCAGTGTAACAACCCAACTGGATGCGTGTCGGGCACGTGGAAGTCATTTGCTGGTTTCTTTGCGATACGCTGCCATCACGCGTGGGCGTGCTTGAAGGCGCGTTGGTGAGCAATTTGCCGCAGCAGCCGATCGGCTCGCAGCTGGCGTGCTGGGCCATGGCCGATGCCAGTGCGCTTGACAGTGCCCACGCCCGTGCACATGCCAGGCTCCAGCAACCCTGAGCCCTGTTGTCTCGCCCAGCGCGCTGCATGGCGCCGCCGTGCGGCTGCACCAGTGTGGGCCCGACGAAGGCCACGGGAAGCGTGAAGGGGTGGCGATGGAAAGAGGCGCAAAGACCCGTCAGCACAATAAGGCTCGAGCAAGGAAAGCTAGCCACGAGCGGAAGCAGCTAGACAGATCGTGAGCATGAATCTTACTCTCGGCAGGAGGACAGCGAAGTCCACGTCAACTAGGATGCCGACACTTCTCGGGTTCGAACCAATCGTCACGAGAACCAGGCTGCTCACCCCGTCGTCTTCCGATCTCCTGCCACGCCCCTTTGATTTCCCGATTCCTTTTTAAATCCTCTCCGAACGATCACCATGTCCGTCGACGCGACCGGTTTCAAGTCGGGTGCGATCTTTCAGCAGTTGAAAGATGGCCTTGAAGCCCTTCCCTCCTCTGAGCGTGATGCGCAGGCTAAGAAGGTGAGTCTGCGGACATCGCCGACCGCATGCGATGTCGATCCTTTGAGGAGACAGCCCAGCAATGACGTTTCGAGGGTTCTGCGCATCGCAGCCACCCGAGTTCTTGAATGCGTGATCGACCAACTCTTGCAAGACTCACTGGGACTCATCTGAATCCTTCAATCCGTATTGGTTCTCGATTTTTTCTCTGTTTGTCGCTAGGTCAATGCCGTCTTCTTGGTAAGTCACCCGTGATCGCTCGTTGACCTGAATCCTGACTCGACCCGCTGGCATGCAACTTACCGCTCCTTCTCTTGATTTGCATGGACACGTGAACGGAATGGTCGTCCTGATCTTGATCTTGGGGTATCTGTATCTAGATCATTATCAAGAACAGCGAGGGTAAGGAGCAGCCCTGGACGCTGGACTTCAAGAAGGGTGCCACGGTCACCAAAGGCCAGCCCTCGGGCAAGGCTGACATCACTATTCGCACGAGCGACGAAACCTTCCAAGATCTGTCGACGGGCAAGTTAAACGGCCAGAAAGCCTTTATGTCCGGGAAACTCAAGGTGACCGGCAACATCATGCTCGCCACCCGCCTGGACAGTGTCCTCAAGGTAGCGAAGGCCAAGCTCTGATTTTCGGTTTGCTTGCGTGGCATCATGAAACACGTCTCAGACCCCCATCCGAGAGATGAGTGGGTTAGGTATACTTCTCAATCAAGTAGCATGTTAAACTAAAAACGAGCGCTTTTAACGCCAAGGGTGGTCGCCTGGCGAATGCGGACGCCGGCGAACAGCGGCGCCAGGGAAGCGGCTGCCAGGCCCGGCGGGCTGATCCGACGCAGGCAGGAGCGCGCGAGCGTCCTCGGTCGGCATGGCACCGCCATAGAGCATCTCCTCGCTTCGCACTATACCATCGTACCCGGATCGATTCCCGTCGACCCACATCACCGTTAAATTGGTGATTGACGGGTGTAGCCATATTGTGGTGCATTTCGTACCGTATGACAGAAAACGAACAAACAAAAAGTCGATGAGCATGTCATGAATGCACTCATGGTGCTTGGCCTTAGGTGACCTCAAGCACAGCTACGTGTTGACTTACCAAATTGCTGGACGACCCATGCGGCTTCAGGCGTCTGGGTCTGAAGTGAGACGTGATCGCGGGCTTGCGAATACAGCTGCCGCATGGAAGTTCACGCATAGAACATGACGTGCCACGCAAAATCAGATTCAAACCAAATTCATACCGGTGAGCCGCTTTGCGCCAGGACGCCAAGCACAACCGTCCCTTGCCGACCATGAAGGCACGGCTGGTTCTCCCAATGTTCCAATATCCAGGAGCTACGAGGCACAGAGGCGCAGCAACACTTACCCGATCAAATCGCGTAGCACCAAGTGCCTTCTCCACACCGTCGCGGATCGTTTCGAGACGATGGTAGACCGACGGCGCCGCGACGATGCGGCCATCCAGAGGCGGCGAGTAGGGCGGTGCGGGATCGTCAAGCGCCGGTAGATCGACCCCGGCTTGCACCATGACTTTGCGCTCCTCATCGATAGGCCGCCTACAGGCAGAGGGCTGACGGCTCGACGGGTCGTCGCTGGCGCATGGATCGCTGGCACGTGGCGCACCAGCGCCGGGACCAGCGCAGCGATGCGAGACTGCCGCGGATTCCGCAGGGCGGACCCCGCCATCCGCGGCCGCGCGGGAGGGGGCGAGTGGCTGTGACGGCGAGAACCGCGCGTCGCCGCGCGTGCTGAAGCGTGGTCGAGGCGGCGACCGCGACCGCGACCGCGACCGCGACCGCGTCTGGGCGGGGCCGTTGCTGGATCGACGGGGGGGTCGGTGGCGCGCCGCCCGGGCAGGCGGGGGCGAGGCGCCATGGAGTGGACTCGGGTTCAGCGAGACGGCAGCGATGGAGATGGCGGGGGCGCGGACCCGCGGCGCTGGGTTTGGCAAGCGCCGAGGGCAAGGAGGGAGGCCGACGATCACGGGATGGCCGACCGCATATGGCAGGCCGCGATCTGGCGATGGGCCCGGCGGCGTGGAGCGGGTGGCGGCCAGGGCATCCAAGACCTTGTGGACAGCGCGATGAATCTGTCCAGCGTGAGGCCGTTCCCGCGGCGCTGGTTTCAGCAGCGCCGCAATCAGTTGACGCACCAGGCGAGGACACGTGCTGAAACAATCCCCCATAGAGGATTTGCGATACGGAAGCGACAGAAACATAGTGTAGCATAAACCAGAAGAGAGACAAATCGACATGAGGTACCGTATGTAGCAGATGTGTGTTGCCTTGGGCCGGTGCATTTGTTGAGTCATTGTCTCGCAACTTACTTGGGCAGCGGGCCGTGGTGACCAGTCTTGACATGACAGATCAGCTGCTGCATTGACCGGGCCTCGAATGCGTATCGTTTTGTCATGACTTCGTAGAGAACACATCTAAACGAGACCGTAGGCCGAAAAGAGAGTTGGCTCAGAAGACAGCATAAGGTTCAGTAAATGACATGGCAGATCAAAGACACAGAGGCAAAAGAACAGTCATAAAAAATATTGAAATGAGTTCAGGCAGCGCTGGGGGAGCGGCTCGTCGATCGCATCGCCGTGCTTTCAAGCTTTGCGTGCAAAGTATACGCAACAACGTATAAAAGTAGAAACTTACCCAGATGCCCAGATATCAACGGCCGCACTGTAGCGTTCCCCCGCGTATACTTCGGGAGCCAAATAGAAAGGCGTTCCGACCGCCGTGGAAGCCAACTGGTGCGAGGATTCCATAACTCGGGAGATGCCGAAATCGCCGAGCCGAATCTGAAGGCTCGGGCCATCAAGAAAGATGTTCTATCGCGTTCAAAGAAGCAAGGGAAAAATGTCATACCCCGTAACAAAGCCGTGAGTTGCGTGTCACGCCCATGCTGCATCATTAATTATCGTCGTCGTCGCCAGCGTGTTTGTATCGATACGAACAGTGAGCAGCATTGCTTCAAAAAAGTTGGGAATCGAAGTAGGCGTTAAAAAATCAGTATACCTTGGTTTTCACATCACGATGAATGATGTGTTTGCGGTGAAGATATTCGAGAGCACTCGTCAATTGGACCATCCTGTCATGTCGAAACGCATAGCAAACACGTAGCATGAAAAAAAGAAAAAAGAAATGATAGTGACGTCCAAGATCCAGATGACATGCATTTTGATCGGGAGCATATCAGTAAGTGTAGATTGGGCGAGACCATAGTGGAATAGTCGACGAGATGCATGAGTATATCCTGTCATGTTTTGTGCGAGAGCCTAGCTTACCATGTCAGCGTCTGCGTCAAGGATGTGTGGTAATTCGAGGTGCGAATGTGATCATGCAGATCTCCCCGGTCTAGAGTTTAGCATCGTTGAAAAAGAGGCAAAAAAGAAAACACGTCATGAGTTGGCCTTGGAGGCCAGGAGGGTCAATAGGGGGCGGTCGCGGGGGAACGGGTTGGTCGCAGCTTACCGGCATAGCTGGTGACAATCATCAGATGCGGTGTGCTCTGAAAGGCTGTCACGAATTGGATAATATGCGGATGCTGGACCTGTGTCAAGGTTTTGACTACGGCCATGGCATCCCGGCGTCATGTGGAGCGTATCATGTCGAACCATCAATGTTCCATGTTCGGAAGAGGTGAGTTGCGTGTTGATGGAAGCGGCACGCAGACCCTGCTAGTGCTGATGCCGCCATGCAAGGCACATGCAAGTTTAAGAAGTATACTTATCAGCCCGAAAACAGGGACTACCTTCGTCTACGATGCGACGTTGAGCATTTCCAGGTGGCGGCAAGATCACGCATTTGACCACGACGGGGATGTCGGTCTCGACATCCGCGTCCAACGGGCATCGCGGCGGGGTGGTGGGACGGCGGCGAGGCTCTGAGGCGACATTACAGGACATGCGGTATGCGAGGTACGCGATGCCCGAGGCGCCTTGACCCAAGACCCGTGTTCCGTAGTACGTGTGGGTTCGGTCACGACCGAGCCGCGTGGGCACGCTCGGGCATCGCGTGGCGCGGGGTCTCAATGTGGACGGCAGCATCGCACCGCAATCGAGAAGTCAAGCTAGCGTGCAACGATGCCGCGTGGTAGCGAGGAAGCGAAGAAGCGAAGAAGCGAAGAGGCGAGATGGTGGCCTAGCTTCTTGTCGACGAATCATGTCGTTTGATAATTGAGCGGGTGGATGATGCAGACCCAAATTGAGCTCATGGCACATGTATCTGTAGCGTATTTATAACCCGGCGAGGGGTGATCATACTTGGCGGTCCGTGAAGTCCAGCTGCAGTTGAGCCGCAGCCGAGCCACAGCCTCATCTAAGAGGCCGTCGCAGGGCACCGACGTAAAGATGGCGCCAACCGCTCCGCAGTATCGTGGTCACCGTGTTCACCATGCCGCAGCCGCTGCGGTCTGGGACGCCCAATCCATCATACCCGGTCGCGCTGGCTCGGAAGTGAATCCAACGAGGCGAGGTAAAAAAAAAAAGCGTATGCTCGTTAATGAATCGACGCGACCCGCTTCGCGGCCGTGGCGGCCCTGTCAGGCCTGTCAAGCCTCGACCCCCCTTCTCCCCGGCCCGACGCTTGCGGGCGGGAGGTCCGAAGGGTCGGGCCCCTAGCGCGGCTGCGGCGCCGCGGCGGTCGGGGATCCCGTGCCGACGGTCGATCGCTGCCAAGCGGCGAGGCGCGCCGGCCTGTGCGCCGTTACGACCAGGAGACCCCGCAGCGGGACAAGGCATCGCTCGTTCAGGCGAGATAGCGCCGCTAGGGTCCTGGAGAGCTCCAGACCGGCGGCCCCGGTCGCGGTCGGGCGACGAGCGCCAGCGGCGAGCGCTAGCGGCGCCAGCGGTCTGAGCGCAACGGAGACGGCAGTCGTCTCCCTGGCGCATTGATGCAAACCCTACTGGTGCGGCCGCATGCCGGGCCCGAATCAGGCTTTCCGCTGCTATTGTACGCAATATTGTGACCTCAATCCCGCGTAAGACCACAGTTGGGGACATTTTCTGAGATGGACGTCCACCCATACCGCAGCGGCCCCTGTATCATGATCGGTCATGTGGTGTACGCCCAACAACCCTGTCCCGAGTCGCAAGCATACCCATCTGGGTGGCCGGGGCCGCATCGCGTGGCCGCAAAGACTTCGGAAGAATCAACGAAGGCGAGGCATCGAGCACGACCCTGAGTTGATGAAAGTGTTGGGTGAGCCTTTACGTTTGAAACGAATATTAAGTACGTAAATCAGTGCAAGGAACAATAGGCTTCACTTGATACGACGGGAAGAAGATAGTAACTTCGGCAAAGCACGCGATGCGCTAAGCGCTGGATGATTTGACCTGGAAGTTCTTGTCGAAGGCGCGGCCAATCAGCACACGGCAGATCTCGCTGGTTCCGGCACCGATCTCGTAGAGTTTTGCGTCGCGCAGATAGCGCCCTGTGGGCGTATCGTTGATGTAGCCGTCGCCGCCCTGCAGTTGGATGGCATCGAGAGCGACCTCGATCGCGCGCTCGGCGCTGTACAGGATGGCCCCCGCACAGTCCTTGCTGCTGACCTGGCCGGCATCGGCGGCACGGGCGAACGCATACACGTAGGCGCGGCTCGCCTGGAGCTTTGCGTACATATCGGCGATCTTGCCCTGCACCAGCTGGAAGGTGCCAACGGGTCGATCGAACTGGGTACGCTCGTGCACATAGGATGCTGAGTCGTCGATCGCGGCCTGCATCAGGCCGAGCGGGCTGCCCGACAGCTCGAGTCGCTCGAGGTCGAGACCGGACATCAGCACATACACGCCTTCGTTCCGCTTCCCGATAATATTCGCCTCAGGCACAAAACAGTCCTCGAAGATGAGTTCGCAGGTGTTGGACCCGCGCATACCGAGCTTATCGAGCTTCGGGCCTTGCGAGATACCGGGGAACGTTTTCTCGATGAGGAAGGTTGTGATGCCTTTCGGCCCGGCGTCCGGGTCGGTCTTGGCATATATGACGAGCAGGTCGGCATCGGGCCCCTTTGGGATCCAGAACTTGGTCCCGTTCAGCTTGTAGCCGCCATCCACTTTGTCGGCGCGCAGCCGCATCGAGACGACATGCAATGTCAGGTCCAAGATCGCGATGGCGATGCGGTACGGCGGATGAGCAAGACAGTCTGTTGTGTCCTGCTTAAACCGCTGAGATGACACGTGAGCGCTGTCCGCGTCGAATCAACCCCCTGGCTATCGCCGGATTCCCGATTGCCATGATACGATACGATACGATACGATACGATACGATACGATACGATACGATACGATACGATACGATACGATACGATACGATACCACGCTACGCGATGGGGGGTATCTGGTGGACGGATCGGCCTCATCGTACCTCTCGACGCACATAACAACCGCCGCCGCCGCTGAGGCGTTGAGGTTCAGCAAACCCGTCATTCGACCCGAGAGATCGGATTGGCCAGCGGTGACGGCGCCGCGCATCGACACGACACGAGGAGATGGGACGGCAGACAAGACAAGACAGGACGAGCGGTGGATCAACAGCGCCTGCCGGTCTTCTGACCTCCGGGTACCAAGCCAGCCAGCGTGCAGCCATGGGGCTGCCAGCTTTCCCGCCGACCCTTGGACGTTTCCGCCCCGCTGCTTGAGTTTACCATGGCGGATCCGACCGCTATCGTTGGCCTCGACTCCCTCCTGGCCTCCGAAATCAAGACGAACCCGTTCTTGAATCTCGCTCAAGAGTTCCCTTGATCTATTGCTGCATGAGAGTATCGGTCAGCAGCGATCGTGCCGCCAGCCGCTCGATGAAAAGCGTCGCCTTTTTGTTCCTTTCTTTACCGGCCTTGGACATGATTGGCCGCATAGGGTCCCGCGTACGGGACAATATAGCGCTCTAACGCATCGCCGTTGCTGTAAGCCTGATAGGCGAGCCAGAGATTAAAAACAGCGGCCGCCACGGCAAGCAGCCACGCGAGCGAACCCCAGCCAAACACCAGGGCGAGCACGACCCACGCGGCCACGGAAATGCCGTTGGCATAGAAACTCTGGTAGGCGTGAAAGCGGACATACGCGTTGTGGCGCTCGATCTGGAGTAGCAGCACGGCGCCGATGATGCCGAGCGGCACGTAGGCCAGCGCCGCGGCGACGCCGGCCGGGACTGACAGCGCGGTCGCATACTTTGAGGTCAGGAAGAAATCGTCGGCGTCGTCCGGATCCGGCGCGAGCGGTGGCCGCCCGGACGGCGGATACTGGCCGTATGCGCCAGGCGCTGCCGCTGATGGCGGGTCTCGCGGCGCTACGGACGCCCCGGCCGATCCTTCGGCCAGTCCTTCGCGGGACGGCGACGCCGATTTTCCCGACGGCGGCAGCGCAGCAGATGGCAGGACGGGGCTAGCGCCCGCGGTGTCGAAAACAATGCTGGTGTGGCCACGAGCGTCGTGGACAGTCGGTGTCGGCGCCGTGCTCGACCGGGCTGCCGACCGCGCCGAGGACTGATATCCGGACATCGCGTGGAATCCGCCGGCGCGCGAGGAGCGTGGCAGGCGTCCGATGCGTGATGCGAAGACACTTCGCGAGAGAGCAGCGCGTTCGCGGGGCAAGGGTGGCAGCGGCGTCGGGCGGCGCGGGCCAACAACGCTCTCCCGCTTCTCGTCTCCTGCATTACATTACATGCTGTCTTGCACCGTGTCGCACGGCCTGGATCCCGCGGTTTCGTGTATTTCGAACGTGGACGCATACGGGGATCGAGGGTGCCTCTATGGCCGACGAGGGTCGCCGCCCTGACGGGCCCAAGCTTGCGATGACTGGGTGACACGTGCGTCGCGAGATGCGTGATCTCGGTGGCCACTGTGCCAGTGAGAGATGGAAAGGTGGTGAGAGAGAGAGTTTACGAGGGGGCTTAGCCTTTCCTTTCGCACGCCACCTTTGTCTGCATCATCGATGTTCTCCGCTTGTCAGCAACCCGTGTCTGCGAAGCGTCGCTCGAAGGGATCCAGAGACCACGATCAGCATCATTCGAAAGCCAACGGACTTCGCGATGCGACGGCATGGAAGAGCTCGAATGTTCGTTTGTCGTCGGACGAAAATCGTAGGAAGGAGCCTGGCCCCGAGCATCTCTGATGGCCCCGACCACAGCCGACCATCGCCACACCGAAAGCGTGGGCGCTGCTCCGTGACGGCTCACTCCGCTTGTTCGGACTGGCTTCACTTCAACTGCGTTGCACAAAAACGACACTCCCTCGACACGTTTCCCGGCTGACGAGTATCCCCTGCCTCACCAGGCGCTTCCCGTACTTCGGTCCCCCCCTCCTTCTGGCTGCGGGTTGAACCATCTTATCTTCAAATTCCGAACCCCAAACTCCGACGCTTACCGCGGCGATCCAACCATGATCACGCCGTCTTTCACGCTCGACCAGGATGCCGAAACGGTAACGCTCCGCGCGCGCTGCCCATACGTCAAGGCGAGCGAAATTGCGATCCATGTGGAAGGCGCCCATCTCCGCATCCATATTCAGCCCTACTTCCTGAGCCTTTCGCTGCCCGCGCCGCTAGTCGAGGACGGTCGCGAGAAGGGCGAGTATGATATCAGTTCGGGCATCCTGACGGTCTGTCTACCGAAAGCCACGCCAGGCCAGCACTTTCCGGACCTCGATCTTACGAACACCCTCCTTTTTGGCCCGAAGGCGCCTGTCGCGCCGCCGGGGTCGCTCGGCACGTCGTTGCGGACGCCAGCATCGCACTCATCGGGTCCGGCATTGCATCCATCGGATCCGCCCACATCGCTGGCTCAGCAACTGGCCGCCTGCATTCCGCCAACGTCCCGCGCGTTGCTCGATGGGGACGAGGACGCCTTGGACGTTGCGATGCGCGACGCAGCAGCGTCCCGGCCCGCCGACCGCCCGCTTATTGAAGTGATAGCAGACTTTCCGGTTGGAAACGCCGCTTCATCGCTATCCGGTGAGGGTCAAGGTCTCGCGTCAAGGCGCGACGATTCACAGATGGCGGAAGCGGAATCCAAGGCGGAGACGGATGCTGAGGGGGAGGCGGCAGAGGAGCCGGAGCTGGAGATCGACTGGAACGCGTTGCAGTCGATGCCGGCGCCGTTCGACCCGGCCGATGCTCATGGTGGAGGCGCGGCTGGCATGACGCTATCGGCCCAAGGTCACGGCTATGGCTTCATGGACACACATGCCGGATTCGGCTCCCAGATCGAGCTGCTCGCCGTCGAGGTGCTCACGCCTCATCTTGATATGGGCACGACCGACGTCGCTGCACGCGACCAGGCGCGGCTTGATTTTGAAAACCTCTCGTTTTCCAGCGACTACTATGCGCAAGACTTCCATGAAGATGAGGAGATCCAGCGGCTGATTGCGTATAAACCGTCGGTCCGCGAAGCGCTCAAGCGTCAGCAAGCGCTGCAGCAACGGCAGAGCGAGCCTGTACAGGCCATCACTCTCACCGAAGCCGAGCAAGCGCTGCTCCGCAAGTTGCCTTGCAAGGAGATACTGCATCCCGACACCACGTGGACGCGGCGCCTGCTGCTCGGTCTGGTGGACATGGTCTTTGCGATGAGCTACGACCAGCGCGTGACAGAGGAAGAAGCGACGGTCGAGTCGACGTGGACAGTCGCGAAACTTTCGGCCACGCTGTCGAGCTTTGTTGTGTTTGACACGCTCGACGACACGCTTCGCGCCTGCTTCCGCCGCGCTGTCACCTTCCCGCTGTATCGTCACTGGCGGCTTGTCGAAGCTGTACTGCGCGATGTTGTGCTCCACTTTAAGCTGGGACGCCGCCAGCTGCTGCGCGATCTGCTGGCGGTCCAGCGCCTGTTCGACAATGACGAACGGACCTATGTGCTCAACCGATTATACATCCACGACTATGTCTTGTGGCTGCAGCAATGTGTAACGGACGCACAGATTGCGGCGCTGGCGAGCGCGTTGAATCATTATGTACCGAACAAGGCCGCTGTCGGATTCCGTCTCGATGAAATTGAGACCATGGTCACAGACGCGGTGGCTGCCGGCGAGCTGTCCCGCGAGGCCGAACCTGACTCAAACGCCACGGAGCGCGCGGTCATTCTGACAGACTAACGTATGATATCACCGCAAATTAGAGAAAAAGTAAACGGAACGCGGATCCTGACTGCTTGGCGACGTCTTTATCGTTCGTATACTGACTCTACTGAAGGCGCACACCTTGCCCTCGGTGGGGGGACCCCTGGGGTTCCCCACCGAGGCAGTGAGCGTTTTGGTTCAGTGTCGGATGAGTTTCTTGACCACGGACCGCAACCTGGTTTGCTCCCGATTGCGGCACAGCGCTATCGGTCAATCCGGTAAGGCCAGACAGCGTCGGATGTTCAACGCAGCATTGAGGTCGCGGTTCATCAGCTTGCCGTGGGTGGCTTCATTGCCGTTGGTAGCTTTATACCACAGCAAGCCACGAACCACGATTCCCTAGCGCCGGCGTTGACCGGGTTTCAGGACCACATTCGTCTGGGTGTACACCCGGGTCCAGCGGACCAGGGTGACCAGCGTAGGTTCGGCCGGGGGAGCGCCCGCGCGAGCATTGCGGGGCGGGTTGACCCGCGCCGGCGCCGTTGAGCGAGCGCTCGCCCCACGCATGCGGGCCGGATTCACGGCCGCAGGCGCAGTTTCGGGAACGCTCGCCATGGACGCGCGAGCGATCGGCACCTGCGTCGGGTCCCGGGATTTCACCTTGATCAAGATCCGATCCGCCTCGGTATGCACCTTTATCGTCCGGAACTCGTCGACCAGGACCGTGCGGAAACGCTGGGCGCACGCCTGGTACGCGCGAGCGGTTGGGACGCAGATCTCGCCCTGGTCTTCCGGGGGAAAACTTGGCGGTGCCATAAGCGACTACTTCAGCGACGACGGGCGCCATCTCCCAGGCCGCCCCCTTGGCGATGCAGTTCATGAACTTCGCAAACACGCGCTGCTTGCCACCGTAGAGTCCTAGGCGCTGGCGCGCCCAGCGCGGCTTCAGGAACTCGGTCCACAGCTCATACGTGGCGGGCCACATCTCCGGGAAGCGGTGGTGCGCATCGAGCGCTGTGCCCTTGGAGCTCACCTCGGATAGCCGCAGTAGCGGCTCTTGAAAAGGGCGCTGCAACGTCTCTGACTACTTTTAAGCGACTTTCATGCCGGCTTCCACATAGTACTGCTTCCGACTCAGCTTCCAGCTGACGACCAGGCCGTTGGGCCCCACCATGGCCATGAAAAAGATGTTTGTGCGGCCCGGGTCGTTCCCAATGATGGAGTAATGCGGTCAACGCTATTTGTGATCAGAAGCTACAGCACAATAGGTGTTTTCATCTTTTTCAATGCAGGCGCAACAAATGCTTCGCTCGCGGTAACATTTCTATAAGTGATAAAAGAAAATCAAACTAAACAAGATCTAAAAAGAACTTTTCGCATTGTCAGCTCCTAAAAGCAATCAGAAGCTTGGTTAAGATAAAAGAAAATACGCCGAAGCGGGTCGTTGCTGGTGGGAATGACGGGAGAGAGGCTCTTGCGGAAACAAAAGCGGTGGCCGTGCGGTGCCTATAAGATAAGACCTGCTGTTGTCTGAATCGGTCCGACACCATGAAGTGAGGGTTGCTGCACCACGACCCTTTTTGTACATAATTCTGCATGTCGAGTGTGGCCTACTGAGGATCGATTGGTGCCAAAATAGCTACGGTGACCTGGTCAACTCGAGAAATTGGCCTGACGCCGAATTGCTCGCCGTTTACCACCGCCGACACAAACATGAATGCTGGGGGTTACTGCCGAACGGAGAGAAACCAATCACGGCCCTTGGTCGGACGCCCAGGCCGTTGCAGTCCGCATCGCCATCGACCTGTATTCACAGCACCAGGAGTTAACCGTGCATTCGGCATGATTCGTAACCCTGTGGAAAGATAAGGCAGACGATGGTGAATGGACAGACAATATAAAGCCAAAAAGCGCCAAAAGCTAACCTTCGCCCAGGATGCGGGACCAGTGAAGGGCGATGTTGCCGGCAAGAGCGCGCGCTAGACGAGTGCCATAGAGATTAAGTAATGAATGATAGACGAAGCCCCTGCCTTGGGGCACGATAGACTGTTATGTAGGCATTCGAAGGCCTAGACAACACGGCGTCGCTTCACCTATACCCGAAGCGGATACGGTATCGCGGCAGCATGACCCTGGCGGATGCTACTTTGGCGCGATGCCGTATTCAGCGATTCGTCGCAAAAGTATTCTGCCAGAATCCGGATTTCCGGGTCACACACAGGAGGAGACGTGGAAGGAGATCTGCGTAATCGTTCACGCCGACGCATCGGGGGCGTTATCCTCGACGTAAACGATATTCTTCGCAAGGCGATCCACCGTGTTGATCGACCGAGACGGGCTGCACTCGGCCACCGAGACCTGCAGCAGCTCAAGCGAGCCGTCGATGTCGTGGTTGTGAGAATTCGTGATGAAATTCATTATTCGAAACGCATCGAGTATGCATTTTGCCTCTCTCCGACGGGAGTGGGTGCTAGGCCGAACGCTCACGAGCGATGGCGGCGTCCTCGACGAACTGCCGCAGCATCGCCACCATCGTGGTGACGTTCTGGCCTTCCTTGGCGCTGATGGGAATGACTGGCAGCGAGGTCGAGTCCACGAGTCGCTGAAGCACAGCCGCCCCGACCACGGGGTCCGAGAAAGCGTCGCACTTGTTAGCAATCACGATCGACGGTTTGCGCGTGAAGCCTTGCTGGTAGAGCTCGAGCTCGTCCTGCAAAATGCGGAGCTGCGCCACCGCGTCAGCGTTCCATCCGGCTGCAGCAAGCGATCGTGACGACGACAGCGTCCAGGAGGGCGACGATGCAAAGGAATCAGCCGCCGGCTGCTCATCCTTAACAAGTGCGGCACCAGTCGGAGCGTTCATGGAAGTCGTGCCGTCAAGTGAAATGCTCGCCGAAGTCGGCGCCTTGTGTGTGCCGGTAATGCTCAGATCGCTCGGGTCCACGTGATCGTGTTGCTCACGCCACACTTGGGCCTGCTGGCGGGCCTGCACGTTGGCGGGAGGCCGCATCGCGGCGTCTGGATCGAGAGTGACCCCCTCAGGCACGCCGCGGGCCAAGTCGATCATATAAACGAGGACATTACTGCGGACGACGTGGCGCAAGAAGCGGTGACCGAGGCCCTTGTCCTCAGCAGCGCCAGCAACGAGACCGGGGATGTCAGCAATGGTGAAGCCACTGCCGTCCGGGAAACGGACTGTACCGATATAGGGGTTCAGGGTCGTGAACGGATAGGGCGCGATCTTGGGATGAGCGCGTGTGACGGCCGACAGGACCGTGCTTTTGCCAGCATTGGGCAGGCCAACAAGCCCCACATCTGCGACGCTTTTGAGCTCGAAGGTCACATACATTGTCAGGGGCAGTTCACCGTGGCAGGCGACCTGAGGACTCGACATTTCGTGGGATACAAAGTGCATGTTACCGCGGCCGGCAATGCCGCCTGGTGAGAGAATTATCTTTTGGCCGGGCTCCATCAGTTCCCAGCTCTGGAGGACCGGTCCCAAGCCCGCACGGTAGATCGGGGTGCCACGTCGAGTATACTGCTGATCGGCTTCATACTGACGCAATTCAGCCTCACTCGGTCCGTTGTCCAGCGCGGAAAGAGACTTGCGCGGAAACACTGACGCTGACGCCACCACCGTATTCTCTGGCACTTCATCGGACGGCTCGGCAAAGAAGCGCGGCGGCATCCACGACAGTCGCGATAGGATGTGTTCCAGATGGCGCATCTTGGGCAAATAACCTTGCCGCGTCTTGAAAAACCGGTTCAGCACTTCCAGCTGCGGTAAGTCGAGCGTTTCACCGATATGCGCCCGACCTTTCAGCTGCTTCGCGCGGCGCACCAGACTCCACAAAATTTTCCAATCGTTCCACTGCGCTTCGACTGCCGCGTCCTGCTCTCGGGCGAGCTTCAATACACCGGGCTCCGCCACGTGCTGCGGCCAGAAGGCCTTGGGCGACATAGCGCGGATCACAGTCCCTACAGGAACGCGGACCGTGGTTGGCGGCGCGTCGCGGCCGTGCTGCTCCTTACTACGGCCGTCCTCGCCGCGTTCGCCGAGCAGATGTTTAGGCAGGTGCGACAGCGAGGCGACCGCGGGATCAGCGATGACCTCGATGCGGCCACCGCGGCCGCCGTTGCCGCCTGCGGCAGGGCCCAGCCCGCGCAGCTGCGTCGGCAGGTAGCTGATCACGCCGCTCCCGCCCTGTCCGCCCTTCACGATGATCCGACGGAAGTCTTGGAAGTATTCGTTCCGTGACTCCGTCCGCACCGTATGAGATTTTGAGGTTTTCGTCGCGAGGACCCCCGCCAGCGTCGGCGGCACGACAGGGGGGAGCGTCTCCTTCGATTGGACGACCCTGAGCGGATCGGGGCTGCCTGAAGCGTGTGTGCGAGAGCAGACTGCGAGGCATCGTGACGAGCAGCACAAAATGGGATGGAGCGGGCGCCAGGCGGCAGCTCGTCGGAGCGAGGGACACGCAATCATTGGGAACCCACCTCCCAGAGGGATAGAGTTAGCGTGAGTGTCGCCGCGATCAGAGCCCAGCCGTGCGTGTCGGGGATTATGATCGGAGCGGAAGCGAAAACGGAAACGGAAGCGGGGCCCAGCGCCGTGGGTGAGATCGGCGAAGCAAAATAGTCTACGAAGCGAGGAGAGAACCTGCTTTCTCAATGCAGCCCCTATTAATAAATGGGTCTCGCCCCCCACCACAGGCGGTCACGGCGATCACCCAGCAGTCAAGGCGACAGCGTGACGTTCCAGCGGAGTTTCATACGCCGTGGGGCGACGGGATGTCTGCGCGGGGGCGCCGGAGGCGCCGGGGCGCCTCTTCGCCTTTGTCCCACACCATAAGCGGTGCCCCTTTTCGGCGGAGGTCCGACGCCACGGGGTGCCGCCGCTACATTGGCCACGCGCCGCGCCGCGCTGAGCTGCTCACCGCGACCGACAACGCTGGTTCGTGAGCCTGCCGTGGGGCAGACCTCGATCTACAGTTGTCCATCTCGGACACCGCTGCTCGTGCCCAACAGTGTCACGGTCCTGAGAGCACAGCGCTAACGGCCAGCGGCGTCCGAACAAACCCAAGAAACATAGGCCCTCCCTTGAGAAGACCTAACGCACTTCTCCTTGGTGCCGCCTTAGGAGTCCCGCACGGCGGCAGTTGCGCATTCGGTTCATCGTCGGATGAGCTTGCCGACCTTGGACGCCATTGGAGCTTGCCCCGGGACGCGGCACACCGCTATCAGTCTGACGGGTAAGACCACGCAGCGTCGGATGTTCAACGCGGCATGGAGATTGCGGTTCACCAACTTGCCGTTGGTGGCATTGCACCACAG
>ML014309.1:0-33262 GCA_003615045.1 Caulochytrium protostelioides | reverse complement strand
ACAAGCTCCATAACCGCCTGTAGCTAGGCGATTACGGACGCGCAATACGGCGCTTTCGATGCGGTCGTCACTCATTGGAGAAGCGTGAAGAAAAGAGACCGGGAAGGAGCACACTGTGCGGAGGATGCGCACGACAGGGAGAAGGATGCTGTCAGATCGGAAGATCACACGTGTCCAGGAAGTCGATGGGAACACACGAAAAAAAAGCAAGTAAGAGACTCTTCGGAAATTTTGTTGGCGCGGAGATGGCACGCGAGTGGTTTATGGTTACCATTATGGTGAGCGATCAACGCGGCGTCCGGTGTGGTCCCCACACACCGGCGCGGCCCGCTCAGCCACAGAACGACCTTGGGGCGGCGCCACAAGACCGGCACGACAACCCCAGACGCGAAAGGTCGGCGGTCCCCAGCCGGAATGGTCAAAAGCCGATGACGCCCGCCAGATCCATCTTCATCTCCGCCTTTCGAGCGCTAGCGCGGCGTGGACCACGCGGCCGTCCAGACAGTCGCTATCCCGGCCATCACACAATCCCAGCGTTTCGCTGCATCAGGCCTTCTGCATCTGGAAGCGTCCAGCGGATGACGCCCAGCGAGCCGCATGCCTCATCGGTAATCGCATCCGCCACGGTGATTGCCACCGACGCTGATTCAAGCGTTCAGTACACTTTCCATGAAAAAGCATCTGCCGCCAACGGGGTTGTTACGGTCGCTTCATGGCATGATCGCCATCCAAATGGCCATCATGGGTCCGTGGAGCCGCCCTCACCACCAAGGTTCATGCGGTCGATGCGAGGAGGGCATCCGCCCACGCCATGCTTGGCCACAGCCGTGGCTTCAAGCCGCGATGCCGATGCCGATACACCTGCCAATGCCGATGCGCCCTCAGCCGATCGCGCCGGCGGAAACAACGACCCGCTGCGGCCCGCTGCGTGACTGGGCGGTGCGGACAGGACGATCAGCTGCGGGGGTGACGACGCTGAGCGACGGCCGCAAGGATGGCGAGGTCGACAGCGACGGCCATGATAACGGCGCCAATATCGGCGGCGCCGACATCGGCGGCGGCGGAGACGACGACCACGGCGGCGACGACAAGGATACCGACGACGCCGACGTGGGCGCGGGCGGCGACGACCACGCGCGGCCCCATCGTCGCGACGCCCAGCGACGTTCGCGGTCGGCGGCACGACCCGGCCACCGGGTGAGTATACTCAGACCCGCCGCCGCAGCCGATCGTTTGCGAGACCGGCTCGTGGTAGTTTCGGGTCCATTCCGCGGCATCGTGCTGGTAGCCGCCGCCACCGACGACCCCGCCGCCGCTGCCGCTGCCGCCGACGACGACAATGAGACGGGTGCAGGAACCGAGGAGGATGCTGCGTCAGGAGGCACCCTGGCACGGTGACTGTATCCGCGGTGCCTGGCGAGGCGCTGGTGCGGGCAGCGTTGGCGCCGTCGCGCCGCGGCGATGCGGAAGGCACGATGGGCGGCCTCTGCAGCGGCCTTCCAGCTGCCGGCGGCCACCGAGGCATTCGGGCGTACAGCCCCCAGCGACTGCTCGCTGGGCTGCGCGGTCATGGCGGCGCCGGCGCGGGAGGCGGCGCCGGCGCGGGTGGCGACACCGCGGGAAAAGAAGTCGATATCGTGACCGCCAGTGAGGAGCTGGTGGCGTGCACGGCCCGAGTCACGCACCACCAGCCCCAGCATGCGGGCGCCCATGACATCGACGAGCGGCGCGGCAGCGGCCACGGCGGCGGCCGCCCGCCGGACCGTCCGTCGTCGCACGATCTGCACCGGCGCCGCCGCATGGGGTTTGTGGGTCGTGCCAGCGGGCACCGCCGGCGCATGCCACAGCCAGTGAACATCGCCGCGACGCTTCTGGAGCGACGACGCGACAAACGCCTCGTGATAGCGCTTGACGGCCTTTGGCGGCAGCGGCAGCGGAGCGAGCTTTGATGGATCCGGGAGCGCGGCTGTCGTCGCGGCGACCACGGAGGCTGGGTCAAGCGGCGGCAAGCCTGTCGTCGGATAATAGTGGCGGTCCAGTCCCCAGCCGAGGTCGCGGTCACTCAAGTGCGCCGCACCGTCGTCGTCGTCGTCGTCGTCGTCACCCTCCTCATCCTCGTCGCCGCCCTCGTCCTCCTCGTTTTTGGGTTCAGGTTCATCAGAATGAGCGTCCACGCCGATCGCTGGTGGCGGCACAGCTGCGTAGGGCCGCGTTTCAGACGTCCGGGGACGCAGACGGTGATGCAGCATGCGCTCTTCGATGGTATCACGGACAACCAGCGTCATGGTCTGCAGCAGCGACGGCGTCCGCGTCGACGTCGGCGTCATCTTCTCGCTCTGTTGGACCGGGAAAAACGGCGCCCATTTCAGCTCGGCTGTGAGCCGCGGCGCGCAGGTGGCAAGGCGGCTGCTGCTGTAGACAAGTAAGCTCTGCGTCTCAGGCCGCAATGGATAGCTCTCATGAGCAAAGCACAGCACACGCAGCCCGTCGCCAGCGCCGTCCGCGTTTTCTGGCTCGTCCGCGCCATCCTCGCCCGCGCCGTCCGCAGCCTCGAGCCACTGCAAGCAGCGGAGATGCGCGAAAGCGGGGTCGCCCGTGCCCGTGGCCGTCGGGCTGCCGGGCCGCGGGGCGGCCGCGCCGTCGAGGTCTGCGCCGCGGGAAGCCATGACCAGCTCGTAAGCCGCGCAGAGCTCGTCGCCCGACGCAAACACGATCTGTGCCCGGCCCGGCGCCAGCGCTTGGATCCAAGCACGGAGGGCCAACAGCTTGGCACTGCCTTGCCAGAGGGCCTCGCGGGACGGCGGGAACGGGACGTCGCGGCACATCAGCGGCTGGTTGAGGCACGCGAGCAGCTCGCCGATGGTCTCCTCGCGGAGAAATGCACAGGTCGCCGGATGCGTCAGAAGGTTGGACGACTCGGCATACCGGCACAAGATGCGCTTGTACAAATACGTCTGCATGGGGGACAGCCGCAGCAAGGCAAAGAGGTGCTCTGGCTCATCCGGCAGCGGCCGGGGCGACCTGCGCCGCAAGAGGCACGCCGGGTCACGCTTGTCGCTGGAAGCGGCGTCTCTGGCGTGTTGGCCGTCGGCAGGAAGTCGTCCCATCGCGCCACGGGTATCGGTGATGGACGACGCGCCGTCATCGCCGCCGCCGCCGCCGCCATCGCCGCCCTCGCGATTGCCAGGACCATCGCTACCACTGGGGCCGCCATCGCCGCGATAACGCGAGACATGGGCCGATCCGTCCCTGAGGACGGGACGCGGCAGCCGAGCCGGCGGAAAATGCTTGCTGCCTGCGGGAGAGGGCGGCTGCGGCGTCCGCGAAGCCTGCGCATGCCCCTCGAGGGGCCGCATCGCGTCGCCAAGAAGTCGCTCGTCAGCGACGCATGTGGCGCGGGACTGACGTGGATCGAAGAGGCCTGCGCCTCGCCGTTGCTGCTGCTGCTGCTGCTGCTGCTGCTGCTGCTGTCGCTCCTGCTGCTGTCACTGTCGCTGGGACTGATGTTGTTGCTACGGCTCTTGCTGCTGTGTCCAAAAGGATACTAAATCGCGGGAAAAATGGGCGCGGTCACGACCTTCACGGACATGGCTCTCCGCCCCCCCGGATGGCGCCGCACGGGCTAACGCCCGACAAGCCGCACCGTAGGCGGGCCCCCCTGACCCCGCCTTGGCCGGCGGCCACGCCGCGATGCCGTGGCGGCTGCCATTGTGGAAAGACCATCGTGGCCACCACCAATGATAGGGTTGATACCCGCTCGCGATCGGTCCTCACCGTGGTGGGCCGTCGCGGAGGCCCGCTTCCGCCTTTCCCAGTTCGGGGGACTGCCATCGGGCCCGCCACGGCCGGCCGCTGCCGTTGGTGGCCTGCTTTGTCAGCAAGGGCGGCGTGTCCCCGCATACCAGGTCGGAAACCCCCACAGAGCCACGGTCGTCGAGCGGCCGCCAGCACACGAGTCTAGCTGAGTGGCTTCGAATGGACACCGATGGGGAGCGAGGACCGCCTCCATCGCTTCCTCAGTATGATCGCCGATCCGTTCAAGACGCCGCGCGATCCGCCGTCGTCGCATGATACGCGCGGGGCGTCTACGCCCGACCGGACTTTTGGCAATCTCGGCCCACCATCTTGGCCCTTCGCAACTTTGTTGGGTCTTGGCAGCCTCGTGCGGTCTTCGCAGTGACTTAGAGACATCGCCGGGCCGTTCACAGTCGACATGTATGAGTTCTCGGTACTTTTTTTTTTTTCAGAACTATAGTTGTAGTGTCCGTCCGCAAAACAATGTCCGGTGAGACCACCCACATAGTTTCTTAACGAACATACGTGACAACGTGTGCTCATATATATATAGGCCAAACTTACCTAACGCCAACACCATTCCCTCTGTGGTGCCGCCTTAAGGGTCCCGCCCAGAGACAGTAGCGCATTCGATTCATCTTCGGATGAGCTTGCTCCGGGTTGCGGCACAGCGCTATCGGTCTGGCGGGTAAGGCCAGGCAGCGTCGGATGGTCAACGCGGCATGGAGGTCGCGGTTCACCATCTTGCTGTGGGTGGCTTCATTGCCGTTGGTGGCTTTATACCACAGCAATCCTCAGCCCCCGGTCCCCTTGCGCCGGCGTTTCCCGGGTTTCAGGACCACAGTCGTCTGGACATACACCCCTGAGGACACAACCCAGGTCCTGCGGACCGGATTGACCGCCGTCGGCGCGTCGGGGGTCAGCACCCGTCCGAGTCCTGAGAGTCGGGTTGACGACCGTTGGCGCGGTCGGGGGAGCGCCCGCCCGGGACGCGGGTGAGATCGGCACCTTCATCGGGTCCCGGATTTGCACCTCGGTCAGGAGGTCAGTCGTCTCGGCATGCATCTGGGTCGTCCGGAACTCGCCGACCAGGACGGTGCGGAATTGGTGGCGCACGCCTTGCACGCCCAATACGTCGCAACGATGCGCTTCCTCCGTCATGGGTCACGGTATCCGAGCAAGACATTCAATCAGGTGCTGGGTCCCCAGGGGGGCTGACCCCTGAAGTCGTATCCGATGACTCGTTATAGTGAGATGAGATCTACGTAAGGAATTCCAGAAAGGAGGGAATGGAGGGCGACGGCCACGGCGCGCCCGGAAGCGTTGGCCGCACCGATTCGACCGCGAACTCTGACACCAACTCTTACGAGCCAGAGCGAAGCGAATAAACTGGGTGCTCCAAGGACATAAGAAAAACGAGAAAGAAAAAGAACAAGCAAATGGAATTCGTGGAGCGGGCGAGCCAGGGCCTTCACCGTGGCGGCATGGTCGTGGGCTACACGCGCAGCGGGGCTTGGGGCGTCGGTGCATGGCGCCTGGGACTGCTTTGGGTCCGCTTCAAGACGTTTTTGCGCGCGGCAAAGTAGGGAACGGCCTCGGGGTTTTCCTGCATGAGACGGCTCTCCTGCATCGTATCAAACTGCTCGCCGATGTCTTGCAGGTCATGGTCGCTGCCGCGCAGCGGCGCCCGCGTGGCTTGGTCGCTGGACCATATCTCATAGTCGATCACGAAGCGTTTGCGGAGGTCGAGCAGCTGCGCCTGGTGCGTATCGACATCGCGCTGCAGAGCGGCCACGTGCTCGGCCTGCTGCATATACGCCGCGCGCAGCGTCCGCAGCTGGTCGAAGCAGCGGTAGTTCTCTTCGCTCAGCAGACGGTGCTGGTCGCCCTCGCCAACGCGGAAGGCCGGGTTCTGCGCCAGCGTCGCCCGCAGCGCCTCAATGGCCTCCCGGCGCTCATGCGAGTCGGCGACGCATTCGCGCACCTGCTGACGCTTCATGCGGATCGTCGCTTTCGTGGCCTCGATCTGGTGGAGGACCGCGGCGCCCTGCGTGCGCTTGTACAGGTCGAACAGCCGCGTCGGCTTCGCCGCATCGTGGGCGCCGGCATGTGCCGTCGACACGCGGCCGCCGTGGCCCATGGAGGCTGCAAACGGCGGGTGAAGCCCACCGCCGTTCGCGGCCGCCCCCGTCCCCATCCCCGCCGCGGTGGCGGACGCCGCCTGGACGTTGATCGTCGATGCCCGCATGCTCCGAGGCACGCCGTACGCATACAGCGTCGACACATCCGCCGAGCCCGCCGCATACTCCGCATCGTCGTCGTAGGCCGCGTCGGACGCCGCGAACGGCGCGAGCGGCACCATCAAGCTGCTATTGGATCCGGCGACGCCGCCGGGAAGGAGGCCCGAGGCTGGGCCGGCGCTCGGTGACGGCTGCCCCGAGCCCGTCATCAGCGACAGCGTCCCGGCCCGCGAACGGTGGCCCCGGATCTGCGGCAGCTGGCTCAGTTGCGGCATCTGGAGGCCTCCCAGCGCCGCCGCCGCGCCTGCCGCGGTCGCCCCGGCGAGGCCCACGTTGCCAGCGGTTCCGCCAGCGGCGGCAGCCGTCCCGCTCGCCGTGCCACTCGCCACGGCGCCCGTCGCTGCGGCCGGGCCGGGCAGGCTCGCCGCGGCCGGACGCAGGGGCGCGGCGCCCAGCTGCGACGCGGCGAGGCCGACGCCAAAGCTCCCGCCCTCCAGCTCGCCGGCCCCGCTCTCGCGGTCCACGGCGCGGGCTGCGATCGCACTCGCGCCGGCGCCGTGCGCATGGCCCCCCTTCCGGGCCCCGTCGTCCTCGACGTGGCTGTTGCCGGAGAGCCCATGGCCCAGCGTGCCGCCATGACCGGCGTGTCCGCCGCCCCGCGTCGACGCTGTCGCTGGGCTGTCGGAGGCGGCGCCGCTCATCGCGGGTCCCGGCACGCCGGCATGGGCCCGGCTCGGCCGCCCCGTGCCGTGCGCGACGGAGATCCGCTCGGCGTGATGGCTCTCGAGGGCCTTGTAGGCGCCGCGCATGTAGGCGATGATTTCACGGGCATGCTTGAGGCTCATGAGCTCGACCTCGTGGTCAGGCTGCTCCAGCAACTGGCGGGCCTGGTTGGCGATTTCTGTTTTCTGGGCGATCGTGGGGGCTTCCCAGAAGAGGCCGCCGCCGCCGCCGCCGCCGCCGCCGCTGCCGCCGCTGCCGCCGAGACTGCTGAGGCCGCCGAAACTGAGCCCCGCGACGCCGGTGCGCAGGCCGGTGCCGCTGTCCTGCATCTGCAGCTCCTGCCGGAGCTCGCGGATCTCGCGCTCGTACTTTTTGATGAGCATCGCTTGGTCGTACTGGACATTGACGGCCGGGCTGTTGGTGACTTTCATCATGCGGGACGTGAAGCGGAGGGTCGAGATGGTTTCGTCGATGTAGCGGCGCTCGGTATGGATGTTGGCGATCAGGAGGGTCTCGCTGTTACCGCCGAGGGCGTCGCGCAGCACGGCGGTGAGGCGGCTCTGGCGGAAGGGCACGTGGCCGCGCCGCGACTCGCCGAGGGCCATGATCACTTGCTCGAGAAAAGTGAGGCTCTTGTTGATAAACTTGGCCTCGTCCAGGAGCCGGCCGCTGGTCTGCGTTTCCGAGAGCCGCTCGGAGCCGGCGAGGTCGACGATGTTGAGTTTGGAAAACGTGATCTTCTCGTTACTTTCGACTTTCGAGCGCATCTCGATCAGCAGCGTGAAGACGGCGTGGGAGCGGCTCGATGCCGCGTTCATCTGGTGCTCGGCGGTGGTGCGGTTGGCATTGCCGGTAAAGAACGCATCGAACGCCTGGTGCTCGCTGCGCAGCGGGACGACGGTGAGGCCCGTGACGGAGGACCGGCCGTGCTCGTCCTGAGGCACGTGCAGCTCGTTGCCGACGTCCAGCCGCTTGCTGTCGGCGAGCAAATCATACAGCTGCTCGTTGTAGATCTCGAGAAAGCTCATCCGCACCGTGTACGCGTTGTGGGGCTTGTCTGCCATCTCGCGGAAGACATGTTGGATGGTCCTGGGAATGATGCCGCGCTGCTGGAAGTTGTCGGGCGTCCCCATTGTCGTGAACGTCTTGCCCGAACCGGTTTGTCCTGCGCACGTATACCATCCGCCACGGAGCATGAGAGATCATGAGGATACGATCAGGAATACGCATTATTGAAGTGGTCAGTCAGATCGAGGTGAGTTATCAAGCTTTCCATCCACATGGGCATCACATCAGTTTCCGATCATCGGTGATCGGATGTATTCTGCTGTAGGATCTCGCATCGCATTCTGCGCCGTGGCGGATGGCCCTTACCGTAGGCGATAATGGTGCCATTGATACCTTGCAGCGCGTTCTGCACAATCTTGAAAGCGGCATCTTGATATAGGGCCTCCTGGCTGGCGTTGTGGAAAATGTTGTCCACATGAAACGCCCAGTCCTCGGGCTGGTTGTTGATGAATCCGGCATCATTCTTGGCGACATGCACGTTGACCGTGCGCCGGTCCGGCGCAAACTGGATGACGTCCTGGGCAAAGAAGCTGCTGGGCCGCGTGCGGACGACCACGTGGACCGAGGACTTGGCATGTCCCTGCGGAAGCGGGGCCGACGTTGACGTCGAGGACGGCTGGCTCGTGGCGCGTGCCGGCTGCCGGCTGCCGCTGCTGAAACTCATGGCGTCCTGGCCGCCGCGGCGCGGCGCTGCGGTCGTGCGCGGCGGCAACGTCGGCCCCCGCGGCCCGGCCCGTGGTCGCCTCCCTAACCGGCGTCTGTGTCCGTCGATCGGCCGGCACGTGGGATGCCCCCCTGGCGAGCGGCCTATGCCTCGGCGCGATGTGGCGCTCGGCAGGAACGGTGAAACGGCGACGGTACGCCACCCAGCCAAGCGGGGGACGGCAGTCGAGCGAAAGGCCGATCACGGCAGAGACGCCGCGCTTTGGGTCGTCGCTGCAAGCGGTCGGACCCGCAGGGACGCGCAGCCCGACGTCGGCGAGCCCCGCACGAAGGGGTCAGGCCCAGCACGTCGCTCGGCAACAGGCTCGCAGCGAGGGGATGTGCGGCGGATGCGCAGGCAGCGCGGTCTGGGGAGGCACCAAGAGCGCCGATCCGGAGGGACCGAATGAACGGCCTGCCGTGAATGTCGCCTACACCTCGGTGCTGGTGCTGGCGCAGATAGGGACGCGGCTATCGGCACGACTCGTGAGGCACCTGCGGATGCGGATGCGGATGCGGATGCTGACGCGACTGCTGACGCGACTGCTGACGCGAATGCTGACGCTGGCGTGGAGCAAGAGTATGAATCAGCCCGGCGGATCAGGGGTCGTATCAAGAGCAACGATCGAGGATCGCAGAAGCAGTTGCAGCAGGATGCGATGGCGCCGACGCGACCAGCTCGCCGTCGTCCTGTCACGCTTGTGCGTCGTCACCGTCCCTCGCCATCGATCCATGCTGCGCCGTCTCGCAGAATAGCCGTGGGCTCGACCGTCTCCTGCAGGCTTTGGCAGGACAGGAGTGCGCGCGTTGGCCATCACCAACGCAAAGGTCGCTGCAACGAGAGGGGCCCTCCCGTGCCCTCGTCTCTCCCTGCCGGGCCGAGCTGCACTTGAGTCATGCACATGCGCAGCCGCCACAGACGTTGCACGCCGAGCGGCGATCGCCGCCCAAACGCCTTCCCAACCTCTGTGCGACGCCCTCATGAAGCGTGATTTATTCACCGTTGAGTCTCGCATCACATCGCTTCGCTTCGCTTCAGTCGCGTGATCCGTGGTCCCTTCCTTGGACGTCTGCTCCTTCTCCTCGTCTGCTTCCTGCAGTATCCTTGGCCCGCGGTCCACGGCGCGTCGGCGGTCGCGCCGGCCGGTGGTCGGGACACGCGGGACCGGACCGGACCGGACCGGGCCAGGTCGGACCGGCCCGGCTACAGAAGCGCGGTCGCTTGGTGAGATGGTCATGGGAAGGGCGACTCAGGGCTCGCCGCCGCCGCCTCGGCGGCCGATCTGCTGCTGCCTGGGGCGCCCCTCGCCGCGGTCGCCGCGGTCGCCGCCGCCGCCGCCGCCGCCGCCGCCGCCGCTTCACCCCCGCGCGTGGTGAAACGAGCCGTCGCCGAGACGCCATTGAGAGACCTTCGGTGGGCGCCGAGGACCCGCGGCGTCGCTGCCCACGGCTCGCCGTCGGCGCACCGTCGAGGCGCCGTTCACCCGCGGCGGCAGCGGCCGCCTGAACGACCGTCGACCGGGCCGTGAGGGGACGGCGGCCGCCGGCGGAGGCCGCGGCGGGTGAACGGCGGTCCGCGACGGACCGATTCCGCATCATCGCCGGTCGTTTGGGATCGCATGGCCTTGTCGCTCGCATCGCATCGCATCGCATCGCATCGCATCGCATCGCATCGCTTCGCTTCGCTTCGCTTCGCTTCGCATCGCTTCGCCGAGCGCATCCAACGGCCCCCTAGGTCACTGCATGCCACGCGTGCCAGCTCGAGGGTCGACCGCTTCCTCGCCATCGACGACCTGTCCGCTCCGACGATCCGTCTGCGGTGGACTCCTGCGGCTCCTCGCTGCAGCCCTCCACGGCAAGGCAGGGGGTCTTGACGGCGATGCGGTGCTGCCCCGAGAAGCAGGGAAGGCGGCGGGGGCGGCCGCGCCGTCGGCCGTCGGGACCGCCGCTCGAGGCCTTCCTGCCGTGACGGACCAACGGCATACCCACGTGTGCCGTCGCCCCAGCGCCGGCAGCGGCCTGCAGCGGCCGCAGCAAGCTCTGGTGGGCGACACGACCGCCTTGACGTGCACGCACACGTGGCGCCGCGTGGTCTGGCAGGCCATAGTCTCGCAGTTAACGGCCTGGCAGGCAACCGTCTCGTAGGCAACGGCCTGGCCGGCAACCGTCGGGCAGGCCACGGTCGGGCAGCCGATGAGGCGGGTCCAGCGAGGCGACGCGAGGCACGGCGCGGCGTGGGACTGTCGCGGCGCGCGCCTGTCACCGACCGACCCTGTCATGGCCGCCGCCGCATGCGCCCGCCGCCGCCGTGGCGGCGCCGCGGGCCGCGCGGTCCGCCAGGAGAGGGGGTCGGGCGCGCGGCGTGCTTGCCGGCCGTGCCCTGCCGATCGGAGCCGTCGGGCCGCCGGGCCCGAGTATGAGCGGCGCGCTGGCACGTGTCAGGCGGCGACCGCGGCGGCGACCGCGGCGGCGGCGGCGACCGCGGCCAGTCCCGCCGCGCGCGCCTCTCATAAGCAGGACCCCGGCCGCGGCGTCCGCGGGAGGCCTCGAGAGGAAGCCAGCACGCGCGCCGACGAAGCGCGGCCTCGGACGGCGGCGCGCCGCGGGCACGACCGGCAAGACTCCGCGTGGAGCCGTGGTCGAGACAGACGCCGCTCGCACCGCGTTCTGCTCGCGCGTTTCTGGATTGCCCAACGCGAGACGCTGCCACCCTCCGCTAGATCCGCCATGGGTCGCCGCGCCGCGCAGCGCAGCCGTGCACGCCGCGCCGCGGCCGTCCCGACCGTCCCGACCGCCCCGACCGCCGCCATGCCGGCCAAACCGGCGGCCGCGCCCGCCACCGCCGTCGCGGTCCATGTCCACGACGCGCGCGCCGCCGCGCCAGCGGCCGTCACGGCGCGCGTCGCCCTGCCAACCGCCAAGCCGTGGGCCCCGGCCGCCGACGCCACCGTGGCCGTCACGCTGGCTGTCGACGCCGCCGCCGGCGCGCCGCCGTCCTCAGCGCTGTCGCTGTCACTGTCGCCGTCTTCGTCGCCGTCGCCATCACCATCACCGTCGCGAGATGGCCTGATGACCGCGGATCCCGACGCGGCCCCCGACGCGCGCTCGCTGCCCGCGGCGGCCGCGGCGGCCGAGATGCCGTCGTCGCCGCCGTCGCCGCCGTCGCTGGCGTCCCGCGCCGCCACGAGCGAGACCACGCCGTTCGCGTCGCCGACCCCGACGCCGTCCAGCGCCACGACGCTCGCTGACCTGTCGCTCGCGCCGGACACGGACGACCTCAGCGCCGTGAAGCCGGACGCGGCGTCGCCGTGCGTCTCGCCGTCGCCGGCCGCCGCACCCCGCGACGCTCGGCCTGTCGACGTCGTCACAGCGCCGCCCCCGGCGCCGGCCACCGAGCTCGACGGCGACGCCCGCGACGGGGACGTCGACGAGGACGACCGTGGCGGCGACGCCGACGATGAGCGCGACGACCTGTCCGTGGCGGCCGCCGACGTCTCGGCCGACGCCGACGTCTCCGTGGACGCCGACGGGTTGGCCGAGGCGGGCAGGCCCCCCGCGGCGACGGCGGCGACGGCGGCGACGGCCTGCCCGCGCGCCCCGGCGGCCGCGCCCGCAGCGTCCCACGACGCGTCCCCGCCCAACGTGCCGCCCAACGTGCCGCCCGCGCGCGACACCGCCTTCGCCACGGCGACCGCCGCCGTCTCGCTGCCCGAGGTCCGGCGCATCGTGCGGTGGCTCGTGGTCGCGTGCGCCGTCGTCGTGCTCGGCCCGCCGGCCGTGCTGCTCGCGGCGCCCGTCGTCGTCGTGCTCGCGCTCGGCGGCGTTGCGTGCGCGCCCGTCGTGCTGCCCGCCGCGGCCGTCGCCGCCGTCCGGTGGCGCCGCCGCGGGGGCGCGCTGCCCCGCGCCGTCGCCGCCCCGGCGGCCGCCGCCGCCGCCGCCGCGCAGACGCGGCTGCCGGCGTGGCTCGTGCGCCGCCTCACCCAGGCCGCGGCTCTGCTGCTGCCGCCCGCCGCGCCGCCGCGCCGCCGCCGCGAGTCCCCCGCGTAACCTCATCACTCCCTCCCGTGTCTTTGTTAATAGCGTCGATTGGAAGCGCCGACCGCTTGGGGCCGGGCGGGCGCCGGCCGGTCAGGCGGGCGCGAGATGCCGCCGCAGCAGCACGAGGCGGCCGACGGCGCGGCGGAGGGCCGCGTCCTGCTCGGCCGGCGCGGTCGCCGGCGCCTCGGCCGCCGCCGCCTCGAACGCGGCCATGGCGGCGTCGACGGCGGCGGCGGCGGCGGCGGCGTCGGGCGTGGGATCGAGAGCGGGGTCGAGAGCGTCCGCGGGATCGGCGACGACCGCCTCCGGCAGACCGATGTCGGCGCCGTACACGGCCGTCGTGTAGTCGCGCGACCGCAGCAGCGCGACGAGGCTCTGGCCGGCGGCGCGCAGGCGCTGCCGCTGTGCGGCGCTGAGCGGTGGCGCCGGGGCGCGGGCCGGCGGCGCCGTCGGCGGCGGCGCCCGGGCAGCCGTGGCCGTCGCGGCCGTCAGGTCCGCGCCGCGCAGCAGCGCGAGCACGGCCGCGCCGTCCTGCCGCGCCTGCGCCGCCTGGTGGCCGCCGCCCGTGCTGGTGCGGGGCGTGGCGGCGGCGGTCGCCGTGGACGTGGTTGTGGACGTGAGGACGGCGGCCGGCGCGCCGGTCCACGCGGCGAAGGCCGCGTCGTCGGCGGGCACGAGTTCAGCGCGAGCGGCGGCGGCGGCAGGCTCCTGAGCGGCGGCGGCGGGCTCCCTGGCGGCCGCGCGGCGCTGGGCCGAGGCCCGCGGCGTGTCCAGCAGCGCCGGCGCGGCGCTCGGCTTCGACATGGCCGCAGCAAGTCTGGTGGAGGAGCGAAACGGCGATGACCAGCGACCGACCGCTGATCCTGGCGCGGCGAGACGGGATCGAGCGACCGGCAGCGCTCGCTGGTCGCTTCGAGCCGATCGCTTCGAGCCGATCACGGACGGCGATCCGGTCTGACCGAGGCGCCAGGACGCGTCGCGGCCGGGCCGCAGGGGCCCGCGGGAGGCGCGCAGCGTGTTGTGCGCGCGCGCTACCGGGCGGGATGTTCCTCGCGAGCGAGAGGGAAACGTGGCGCAGCGGTGGTCCAGGATGTGGCGTGGGCATCGACATCGGCTAGCGGCTAGCGGCTAGCGGCATCGCCATCGGCATCGCCATCGGCATCGCTATCGCTATCGCCATCACTATCGGCTAGCGGCATCGGGAGGCCTGTCCAGCAAGGAGCTTCCTCGGATGAAGATGAGTCCGCCAACCACTCAAGAACGGTCGCCCAGGCGTGGGTGAACCCGGAGCAGGCGTTGGCATGACGCCTGAGCATCGTCCCCTCGTCAGGAGCCGCGCATCGCTCGGACAAGGGCATCGCTGAGACTCACGCATCGCTCGGACGAGGGCATCGCTGGGAGCCGCGCATCGTCGCCGCTCGATGCGGACGCGGCGGGAGGCCCCACCCTCATTGCCGCTTGGACCATCGCCGCGGCATCCGCCAACCCGATGATGGGCCCAGGCACGCAGGGTCCTGCGAAGACCTGGCTTGGAGGTCTTTCTACAAGAACATCCATCTCGGGAGATCGGAGGGATGGCCATCGCTGTCGGACGTGCCAGCGATGCCCCAGCACGGGAAGGGACGACAGCCTGCGAGGTCGGCCGCTGGCATGCCGCCCGTTCCGCCAGCATTCCCTTCTCGGCGCCGGCTCCGACGGCCGGTCAGTCGACGGCGTCGCGGGCGCCCGACGCGGCCGCGGCAGCCGCGCCGTGATCCTCCTGGTGATGGCCGACCCGCGCGTCGCGCCACACGCGACGGCGCTGCCGGACCCGGCCCGACCGTGGATCGCCGTCGACGGGATCGCCGTCGCGGGCGCGCCGCTCGTGGCCGCCGTGGGCGCCGCGGGCCTGGCGGGACTCCCGCGGATGCGGGCGCAGCGGCGCCACGGTCCGCGCCGCGCCACAGGACCGACGCCACGGGGGCCGTCGCCGTCGCCGTCGCCGTCGCCGTCGCCGTCGCCATCGCCGTCGCCATCGCCATCGCCGTCGCCGTCGCCACCTTCACGGGCGGCCGCCTTCACGACGGCCGTGCCGCGGCATCGCCGCTGCGCGGCGCGTTCGCCGAGGACGAGCACCGCGATCCGGTCTTGGAGACCCTCGCATCCGCCGCGTCGTCACGGCCCGTGGACGGTCTCCGTCTCCTCGCGCCGTGATCCCTCGATCGCCTTCGGCCACCGCCGCCACCACCGCTCACGCCGCCGCCGCTTACGGCCTCCACGGTCCACGCTCGACCGAGAGCCGCGCCATCGAACGGCCGATCGGCCGGCGTGTGGCCGCCGCAAGCACCCCGTGGACGCCCGTCCGGCGCGACGGCCGACGCCTCCGCTCGAGCCGGCTCGCGAGCCGCCGGCCGCTCCGACTCGTCACGCCTCGACTCGTGACGCGGCCGCGGCGGCCGTCCGTGCCCGGCTGCCCGCGCGCGTGACCCGTCGTCGGGCGCCGCCCGCCGCGCCCGCCGCTCAGCGCCTCGCCGCGTCGCGGACATGTTCGCGCTGCCGACCGCCGACCGCGGCGGCAAGGGCGCGGCACGCCGCGACGGGACGGCGCCCGCCGCCACCGAGACCGCCGGCGGACCGGCGGTCCGATCGACGCCGGCCACGCCGGCCCTCCGCGCCCACCGCGACCTCGCCGACCAGGCCTTCCGCCAGATCAGCGCCGCGCTCGATTGCGAGGAAACGCGGCGCGACCGGCCGGGCGCCCTGCAGCGGTACCGCGAGGGCCACGCGACGCTGCAGCAGGCGCTGGCCATGCCGTTCCCGACGCCCGCCGAGGCCGACGCCGCCGCCCCGCTCAATGCCCGCATGGCCGGCAGTCTCGCGCAGATCGCCGAGCACATCGCCGCGCTGGCCGCGGACACGCCGTCCGCCGTCGCGCCGGCAACCACGCCGCGTGGCACGGCACGGCCCCCGCCCGCGCGCGTCGCCCCGCGGCCACCGCCCGCCGCGCGCGCCGCCGGCGCCGCTCTTCCCGCGTCCGCAGCGTCCGCAGCGACGACCCCGGTGCTGCCCGGCGTCGACCCGAAGCTGGCGCACGCCATTCTGGACGAAGCGCTGGTCGAGCGCCCGGACGTGCGGTGGACGGACATCATCGGCCTCGCGGCGGCCAAGCAGGCGCTGTACGAGGCCGTCGTGCTGCCGAGCAAGCGGCCGGAGCTGTTCCGCGGGCTGCGGGCGCCGGCGCGCGGCGTGCTGCTCTACGGCCCGCCGGGCACGGGCAAGACGATGCTGGCGAAGGCCGTGGCGCACGAGAGCCGCGCGCGCTTCTTTGCCGTCTCCGCGGCGTCGCTGCTGTCCAAGTGGCTCGGCGAGGGCGAGAAGACGGTGCGGGCGCTGTTTGCCGTCGCACGCGCCACGGCGCCCGCCATCATCTTCATCGACGAGATCGACAGCCTGCTCAAGGCGCGCAGCGAGAACGAGCACGAGGCGTCGCGCCGCATCAAGACCGAGTTCTTCCTGCAGAGCGACGGGCTCGCGACCGACCAGGACGAGCGGCTGCTCGTGCTCGGCGCCACGAATCGGCCGCAGGAGCTCGATGCCGCGGCGCTGCGGCGCTTCCCGCGGCGCATCTACATCCCACTGCCGGAGCCCGCGACGCGGGGCGCGCTGCTCGCCGCGCTCCTCGAGCAGCAGCCCCACACGCTGACGCCGCGGCAGCTCGAGCAGCTCGTGGCGCGGACCGACGGCTACTCGGGCAGCGACCTGACGGCGCTCGCGCGGGAGGCGAGCATGGGCCCGCTGCGCGAGCTGGGCGACCGGCTCTGCGACGTGCCCGTCGACCAGATCCGCGCCCTCGCCCTCGCCGACTTTCTCGCCGCGCTCAAGGAAGTCCGGCCCTCAGTGCCCGCCGAGGCCCTCCAGATCTACGAGGCGTGGGCCCAGTACGGCAGCCAGGGTCAGTAGCGCTGGCTGCTGCCTGGTGAAGATCACGCGGACGGGCGCGTCCATTGAGAACCATGGCCACACAGCCCAACAACAAAAAATCTGATGGAATAAATTATTAACCCAAGGGGCAGGTTTCCACGGGAGCGAACAGGTATCCCGGCGGAGACTCAAGCAGCCTCAGCACCCACTTAGCGGGAGGCGGCCTCCTCCTGGTGGTAGTCCTTCCACATGGGCTGGTTGGCGCCTTCGCGGTTGCGAGCGATTTCGATGGCGTAGAACTGGACACGGGTCACGAGGAACGCATTGTCGCCCGAGTAGTCTTCGTTGGCGCGGATGCGCAGCATCGTGGCGAAGTTGAAGTCCGGCACGGTGGTCTCGAAGGGCTTGATCCACGCGCGCCACGCGGCCTTGGCCTCGTCGCACTTGAAGTCGGTGTACTCGTTGAGCACCTGGACGTTGAGCTTCGGGAACGAAGCACGGAACGCCGCATACAGCGTGTCCTCCTCCTTGGTCAAGCGGAGCTTCTGCGGGTTGAAGTTCTTGATGAGGTTGCCGTACGTCTCGGCATGGTGGAAGGCCACCACGGCCCACTGCTTCTCGATGTCGGGGTGGTTCTCGGCGGTCTCGCCGTCAATGCCGTACGCGGACATGGCTGCGGAATCAAATCCAAGCGACGGGGGCGGAAACAGGAGCAGCAAGGGGTGAACAGGCAGGACACAGCAACAGCAACGGCCCGGATACGAAACAGCCAGCAGAGCCGGGAGGCGATGCGAGCGGGGAGGAGCGCGTCAGTGAGCGGGGAGCAGGCCAGCAGGCCAGGACGACGCCGTCTTCGTGCGCGTGCTGCGTGTCGCAGCGACAGCCTGCGTGATGCGGCGGCTGCGAGCCTGACAGCCGATCGGCAGGCCGCGCCGCGTCGTGCCAGGCGTCGTATACGGCGGCCGACGGCCGGCGTATGATGGGCGATGCATGACCCGTCCTGGCAGCTCCGCCGCTGCACCCTGGCGGGGAGGCTCCGCCGCCGGCGCGTGCCAAAGGCCGAACGCCCCGAACGCCGCAACGCCACTTTCGACGCGCGCGCTCAGCCCGGGGCGTCGCTCGGCGCTCGGCGCTCGACGCTCGCCGCTCGACGCTCGCATCCCAGCGCGCCAGCGCGACCTGATCTGCTCGACGTATGCCGGCCGTCGGCGACGCCTTCGCCCATCACGCCCTTCACGCAGGAAGGCGATGCATCGCGGCGCCAGGTATCCTCCGTGACTCCCCCGTCGCCTCCGACGGCATGGCGACACGCCTGGATGGGTCAAGGCACCGATGGATGACGCTCACGCGCAAGAGGCCCTTGCCCATCCTTCGCCGTGTCGTGTCGGACGGGCGCTGTTGCTGCCGCGGACGGTCCTCGCGTTGCTGATGATGCTGCTGCTGCCGACGCCGACGCTGCCGACGCTGCCGACGCCGACACTGCTCGAGCACGTCGATGCTCGAGCACCGCGGCCATGGAGACGGAGGCGCTGATCACGCAGGCGCCCGGCGGCATCGTCCGCATCGCGGTGCGGCGCCGGCGTCCCCGGCCAGCCCCCCGAACGTCCGCCGAGCCCCCGCCATCGCCATTCTCGTCGCCATTCCCGTCGCCATCGTCGCCATCATCGCCGCCCGTCGTCCAGACCGTGCCGATGCTGCACCCGCCGCCGGCCTCATGGGGCCTCGCGACCGCCGTGCCGGTGCGCCACGTGCTGCGCCGCGCCCTCCTGCTCGTGGCCGTCCTGCTGCTCGTCCTGCTCGGCGCGTTGATCGTCCACGCGCTCGGGGCGGCTCCGCCGGCCGCGTCGGACACCCGCGCCGCGGCGCTCGGCCGGGCCCACGTCGCCGCGTGCCGCACCCTCCGCGAGACGGCGATGCCCGGCGTCCGCTGGGTGCGGTGGCCCCGCGGCATGCGCTTCCTCGGCGCTGGCAGCAGCAGCAGCAGCAGCAGCAGCAGCAGCGCGGTCGACACAGCGCTCCTCTCACCGTCGGCGACCGGACACGGCGGGTGGCGGTCCACGCCGGCGGCCGCATGGCTGCTCAGGTGGGCCGTCACGCCCGCCGGCGAAGCAAACGTGCTGAGCGGTCTTGCGGCGCTGGCGGCCGCGCTGACGACGCTCGTGCTGCTCGCGCGCGCCGCCACGGTCGTCGAGGAAGCGGTGACGGTGATTCCCGGGATGGGGCTGCAGCTCACGACGACGGACGGGCTCGGACGGACGCGGCTGGCGCGGTTTCTTCCGAAGCGGAGTATCGCGAACGTCTGTCTGACCGAAGGCACGTTCCGCTTTACGATGCAGTATCGCCTCGTCGTGATCCTGCACGAGGAAACAACGATGCAGGTATGCTTCCGCCACCTCCAGCCTCGGCTCGTGGTCCTGAAGGCCGCCTGGAAAGCCATTCAAGCCACGCTGTAGCACGCGGCGACCCGGCGTCGGGGCTGCTCCGATACCGCGTCGGATGCAGTAAAACACAAAAAAGAAACGAAATGGGATTGGATTGTACAATGGTCGTGGTCGTGGTCGCGACGACTCCATAAGATTAGCACGGGACGACGCGTCGGGCTGTGGCAATGACTCGAGTGTGAGAGAGAAAGAGATCGTGCATTTAGCCCTGGAAGTCGCGGCGGACCTGAAGCGGCTTCTTGGACTCGCCCTCGGCGAACTCGACGTAGCGGCGGACAAACTGTTCCTGCTCCGGGGATTCGAACACGCGCGCAGGCGCGCTCTGGAACGAACCGTAGAGCTTGGCCATGCCGTAGATGCCGGCGTACATGCCCAGCACGTAGTAGCCGACCTTCCAGCGCGGCACCTGGCGGCCAAAGACGGCCAGGGTGTCGTGGGGGTTACCGATAGACATGGCGGTTGTAGGGACTCGAAAAAAAGGGAGACGGGCTAGTCAGAGGAACAAACACAAAAACAAACGGATGAGTAACTCTGGTGGCCGAGTGTGGGACATGTCAGGGCAGAAGGAGACGTCGCCCACCAGGAGGATGGGTTCGCACGCGGTCGCCGATTGCCTATCGCAGCCGCGATGAACTCGGTGATTTGGGCCGGGCTTCCAATTTCTCGTATCCCTGCATGCGACGCCATGCGATGCCGTGCGCTGCCGTGCGATGCTGCCTCATGCGAGACTATGCCGTGTGATGCTGCGTCATGCCAAGCCATGCTACGCTGTGCGATGCCAGGTCATACGAGGCCCTCTCCGTCGCTGATCAGAACGAAACAGCGGAGCAGCCGCCGCATCACTCGGGCAGCCCACCGAAGGGATTCATCAGGCGACACGCGAGGACACACAGACGGTCGACCAGGACGGCCGCACGGCGTCCCGCCAAAGTCACGCACCCTGCGGTCCATGCTTTCCGGGGAGACGCGCGTCCATGTGCCTCGTCGACCGGCAAATACACAGCGAAGGAGCCGATGCCATGCGAGAGCGGTCGTCCGCGCCGGCGGTCGTGTGCTGCGGAAGTGGAGCAGGCCGCCGCGGGCATCCCTCCCTCGGAAGAAACAAGGGGGCAAGCGGCGTCGATGCCCACGCTGTCGATGCAACGGGCGGGCGGTTCCGACGATGCGCATCGGTATGCTCGACGGGCGTGCTCTCGTCACGCAACCCCATCGACTGTGCCGCGGCGACGGCAGTCGCCGGGTTGAATTCCCGTACAGCAGGCAAGCGAGTTGCAGGCTAGCTGGCCGGCAGGTAGGCCGGCAGGTAGGCCGGCAGGCAGGCCGTCAGGCAGGCGAGCGCGACGACTCGAGGCAGCGTGATGCATGTAGACGCTTCGACGGCATTTCTCGGGAACCCACGGAAGGGTTCCCGAGAATAAAGTCTAAGCGAGCCGGCACTCGCATCAGGCGCGCGCGCCCAGTCGACGAGCGGGGCAGCCACGCTCAACTTACAAGGCGGGCCGAGGCAGCGGGGAGGAATTGGCGGACGAGGGCGGTCAGAACGGCGATGCCAGCAGGACACAGTGCACGGACGAGCGTTAATGCATGCGATGCGCCTGCCGAGCAGAAGCTTCTTAGTCTCCAGAGGTGCACGAGGATGCGCCATCCGTCATTGCGCGTGAACGGAAGTATGCCTGTGCTTCCCCTTCTTGTCCTTTTCTGTTCTGGCGTCGCCGCCGTCGCGTCGTCTCGCCTTTGCTCTTCGCTTCGGGGGTGGAAGGTGGAGGCGCGCGGTCGCGGCCGGGGACCGAGGCTGGACCGAGCCGCCGCGCCAGGCCGCCCAAGCCGCCTCGGGCCGCCAACGAGGCACCATGCCGGAGACGCCGTCGCGCATGGTCCACGGCGCATGAAGCATGGCGCATGAAGTCTCGCGGCACGGGCTGCGAAAGCGCGCTGCGGCTCGGGATCCGCTCGCGCGCCGTCTCGCCACCGCGCCGTCCTAGCGGCATGAGCGCCCAGCTCGGTCTCCTGGCCGAGTGTTGGTGCTGCTCGTGCGGCCGCCATCGCGACACGCCGCTCAGGACCGCGTCGGCCGTGGCTGGGCTTCGCGGTCCGCGGTTCTTTCAGCGCCCCGTCGTGCGCCGGCGCCTCGACGATGAAAGGAGCGGCGACGGGTGCAACCACCGCCACCGACGATGTCTCGACAAGAGTTCGGGAAGGATCCAACCGATACCAACATCGCATGTCGCCAATCATGGATGGCCGCCTCACACGCAAGCCGCCATGGTGGTCGAGCCCGTGGAGAGGACCCTCCGATCGTGCTTGGCGTGAGGAGGATCGGTCCGTGAATTGCCAAAGCCAGACCCATCGAGCCGACGCCCGACGCTTTGCCGGGTCCGCGCACGCTGCCTGCTCGGTCCCGCGCACGCTGCCTGCTCGGTCCCGCGCTGTCCCACCCCACTCGCGGAACGCTGGTCCTCGCTCACGGAAGCTTCGCCCTTCGCTTTCCTGCCCGCGGCCTGAGAATCCGTGGTCGTCGCTGACTCGCTCGCCACGATGATCTACGTCGCGCTGACGCCGCCGCTGCAGGCCTATCTGCGCAGCGTAGCCGCCGCCGTGGCCGCCGCGCCCCCCGACGCCGCCGACCACGTGCTGCGCGATGCGCTCCACGCGGCCCCCGCGGCGGCCGATGCCGCGCCGTGGCCGCCGAAGACCCCGCTGCCGGCCGCCTGGCCCTGCTCGCCAGCCGCCTTCGTGACCGCGATCGAGCAAGCGCTGCGCGCGAGCGCCACCCCGAGCCCGAGCGCCGACGACCCGGCCCACCCGGCGTCATCACCCTCGTCGGCGTCGGCGTCGGCCTCGGCCTCGGCCTCGGCGTCAGTATGGCCCGAATCCCCATCATCACCATCGGCGTCGGCGGCGTCATCCACGTCCTCAGCGGCGGCCGTAGACGCGGAGGGTCATGAGGCGCGCCAGGGGCCGCCGACCCACGGGTCGACCCACGGGTCGACCACGCCCGCGTGGATCTATCCGCCCGTCCCTGCCTCCTGGCTGCCCCAAGCCCAGCTCGCCCAGATCCACCGCGTCGGCACACGACTTGGGATCCGGCTCCCCGGCGCGGCGACGGCGGCGGCCGCGGCGGCCACCGAGGACGCGGACCTCCCGTCGCTGCGCACGCTCGTCCGGCTCGCCGGCGGCATCCAGCACCCGCCGCCGGCGCTGACGCCCGCGGCGCGGCCCAAGTCGGCGCAGCTGAAGGCCCTGCTGCAGGCGTGCCAGGACAAGCTGGACGCCGAGGCCTACATCGCCATGACGCGCGGACTGGGTCCCGGCGGCGCCTCCGGGCCGCTGCGCCACCGCAACAGCCGCGGGCCCTACGGCGACGCGCCCGAGATCGCGCCGGGCAGTATGGCGGACCTGAAGCGGAGTCTCGCGCAGATCGGGTCCATCGTCAACGTCGTGCTGTCCATGATCGCCGTCGGCGCCGCCGTCGTCTACTTTGGCGAGCACGTGACCGCCGACCCGGCCGCCCGCATCCTTGGCGCCGTCGGATGCGCGCTCATTGTCGGCGCCGCCGAGGGATACTTTCTGTTAAAGGACCTGCTGGCTTCCGAAGCCGCGGCTTAGCGATGCCAGGATGGCTGCGACCGTGCCGGGGATCATGTCGCATGATGCGTTTTCTTGATTTATTCCACGCCGCCTGTCGCCAACGGGATCACATGGGTGGCACGCGGCCTGGTGAAGCCGGTCGGCTCCATCGAGGGTGGCGCTGCTTTAACGTCGCTCGATCCGATGTGACTCGTGATGCCGCGCGGGCGGCATGATGGCGCGGCCTCGCGATGATCGATTTGAAACTCCGACCCGTGTTCCGCAGGCGCCGGGAGATCGACCCCGTCGGCGGGATGGCCATCCACCACGCTCAATCGAGATGGGGGCGACCAGCGCCAGCTGCTCATGCTCATGCTCATGCTCATGCTCATGCTCATGCTCATGCTCATGCTCATGGACCATGGATCATGGATCATGGACGGGTTGAGGTCCACCACGGCAGGATGCGGTGGACGGTGGGATGATGGCAGCGCCGTCGATGGCAGGCCGACCCGCCTTGGTGGCCATGCCTCCGCTCGGCAGCGGCCGCGGCGGCGGAAGGAAGGAAGGGATGGATGGGGGTCTCGCGGCGAGCGGTGAAGCCGACGCGCGGCGCACCGCTCCGTCGTCGGCCAGACCGTCCGTCGGTCGGTCGCTCGCTCGCTCGCTCGCTCGCTTGCTCAGTCGGTCGGCGGGGCCGCAGCAACACAAGGCACGCGGCGTCGGCGTCACGCGCGGCGCGTCGTTTGTCGCAACGAGGAAAACGCGGGGGAGCGGAGTTGGGCGGCTACGGGGCCGGTCATGATCGCCGCCTCGTCTGATCGGGCGCATGGGCATTGGGGCCAGCATACCGGGAGGCCGGCAACAAGGCCGACGCGGCCGAGCGATGCGCGGAAGACCCGCCCCAGCGGTTCAACGGCTTCATGGTCCAACGGCACAACGGCCGGTGGGCGCGAGAGGGCTCGTGGACGCCAGGATCGTCAGAGCCCTCGCCGCGTCTGTTCAGGCGCCATCCTCCTCATGCGGACTGAACCCTCACAGGTCGGGCATTGTACGACCGTCGTCTGGGTCAATGTCAAGGCGAAAGACGCAGGCTGACGAGACTCGCATGAAACAGTGTGACGGCCGTGGCCATGACAGCCACGTGGCAGCAGTGCTGGGGTATCCTGCCGTATGCCCGGGCATCGTGACCCCTGTGATCTTTGCAGTTGCTCCCTGGCATCACGCATGTCGTCTTGAGAAAGCCTTTGAGCCCCGCGCCTCGCCTCATTCCCTTTCTCCCGCTACTGTTGATACGAGACGATCCGTCCGCCCGAACGAAGAGCGCCGTCGAACGTCCTGACCATCGCGGTCATCGCTTGACAGCATTGCTTCTGCCCATTTCGCTACTGTGCATAAGTTTTCTGAGCAACCCGCTTTTGTGCCTAAGTCTTCGGAGCATCCGGCGTCTGTGGATTCGTCCTCTGCACACAACACGTCGGCGCCTTTGTCCTATTCGTCACCCCCGCTCAGTATCACGATCGCCCACGATGGCGTCGTTTCGAGACGCGTGCAAACGCCTCGAGATCATCTACCAGGAGTGCTGCCCCGAGGCCATTGAGCAGCGCAACATCGACAAGTCGCTCGACGAGTTCTCGCGCCTCAAGAAGAAAGCGCACCAGGAGGCCAAGAGCTGCCGCGCGCTGCTCAAAGACCGCGAAGTGATTCTGCAGAAGTCGGGCACGTCGACCGAGTCGGCCGAGATCTCGTACCGCATCCGCGTCGAGATCCGCACCCTGCGCGAAGATGCCGAGCGCATGAATGCGATTCTCGACAAGGAGATCCGCAAGAGCCGCAACAAGGATCCCAAACGCATTGAGGAGCGCAAAGAGATCCTGGACCTGGTGCGCAAGCACATCACCGAACTGGAGATGCTCGAGAAGCGCAAGGCCATGGATCTGCAGGACGCGGAGCGCAGCGCCCTCGGCGTCAGCCGCACCGCCGCCCTCAACGGGGGCCCCGTGCGCGGGGGCCCGTATGGCGGCGGCACGTATGGCGAGGACGCGCCGGACGCGCTGCCCGACATCGATGTCGAGGAGGACTTCAAGCGCCTCAACGAGGGCAACAAGCAGATCGATGCGACGCTCGACCAGATCGGGAACGGCGTGGCGCAGCTGAAGGCCGTGGCCAACGCCATGACCCTGGAGGTCGACCGCCAGAACGAGCAAATCGATGAGATCGAGAAGGGCGTGAACAAGGCTCTCGACCACGTGGACAACGTCAACATCAAGATGAAGAAGACGCTGGACGGCGTCATGAAGGGCGATCGCTTCATTGTGAACTGCGTCATGCTGTGCATTCTGTTGGCCTTTATCGGCTACATCTCGAGTCAGTTTGTCTGATTGGTCGAGTTGGTCAAGTAGGCAAGACCAGGAGCAGCCTGCGCTTTGTTTCTTTCTTTTTCTCCCTTAGACTGTGCGGGTCGATTATCAACGAAACGGTTGGATCTCGTAGGCCGATTCCCCGCTTCCATGTACTATATATATTCTTCTTTCATGTCTGATGATATCACGCGAACACGTTCACTGAGCGTCCGACGCGGCGCGGGTCACGATAGTGGAATGGCGCGGCCCAGAAAATCGGGAATGCCTGTGGCGCGATTGGAACGACTCAATGCACCGTGTCGCACCTTGGCCACGTGCGTTATGATGGCCATCGCGTCTTCTTCGCTCGTGTCTCTGCCACAATCATCGGAAGGGGTGGTCAGCGTCAAAGGCGCGAGACCGAGTGTGGTTGCCAAGCGATAGCCATACCGCGTTTCCCACCAGTAGACGGCGTCCTGCCGCAGGAGCGTGGCACGCCACCGGCCGGCGGCAGACGATTGCATCACGCGTGCCACATCAGCCACATGGCGATCCACGAGCGCATCAACCACGTGCAGCATCACGATCCGCTCGTCCTCGTTGTCGATGCCGTCCATACCGACGTAGCCATCGATGTCGACCATGGCGTCCGGACCCCCGCCATTGCACGAGCGTACCATGGCGAGCAGCTCCGCCATCTCATCCTCCGACAGCGCGACCGGGGCAGGGGACGCCGAGGCGCGATCAGGATCGTCGGCGAGACCAAGGACCTGGCGCGCCAGCGCGCGGGCCGCATGGAGGGCTGGCAGCGTGCCCGCGCGGCATGCAAGGTATGCATCCACGGTGACGGGATCCAGCCGGACAAAGCACGCGGCTTCCAGTGGCGGGCCGGCCGCGGTCCGGAGGCTTCGCGGCATGCACAGGACGGCCGCGAGCGCCTCGCTGACCCGGCGGGAGGGCGGACCGGACCGCCCGCTGGCGCGCGCCGCGCCGTCGCTGGTGTCGTCGTTGACGTCGTTGGCCGCATCGGCAGCGTCGGCATCAGCGAGGTCCGAGAGCCGTATGGCATAGGCCTCGAGCGACGCTGCGGCGTCGAAGAGGCCGTGGCCGGCGATCGCCGCAGGTTCCATTGGCCCCCTCGCTGAGATCTACGCCAAAATAGAACGGTGGGTCCGATCGAGGAGGGAGATGTCGCGATGGCCTTAAGGCATCCAACGTCCGAGCGACATGCCGCGAAGCCACGAGCTTGGCATTGGATGCGCGGACGTGGCGGGATCGAGAGACGGGAAGGCGAAAGGTGTGAGCGGCGCGTGCGCGTGCGTCGCCTCCCCCAACGACGGTCAGCATCGACGTGCATCGGCCGTCGATCCTTGTCAGAATGGCATCCACAGACTGATAGTGACGACGGCGCAAAGTCGGCGCGCTGGCCATGCGCAATGACCTGGTAATAACGGCGATCCTGCCGAGCCTGTGGCCGCCACGCCGTCGGATCGACCGCGAGCGCCGTGGCGGCATCGCCAGCCTTCGGTGCATGCACCCAGCGCCACAGAAACCAAAAGTAAAGGAGGCGGGGACAAAGCCTTCGTCGGCGGCGGCCGTGGCGGTCGACGCCGGGGCAGCCGTTGTCTTGCGGGTAGGGGACCCCGCCCGGGGCGAACTCCGCTCGGAGGCGCAGAGAGACGGAGAGACTAGGGCCCTCAACATGACTTCAGGGACATGGAGCGGAGCTTGGGCCTTGATTCGATGGGAGAAAACCATCGCTCCACGGGACCCGAACGTTTGCTGCCGCACATGTAGAGCGCCTAGGGTCCTCGCATCATCATCCATAGGTCACAACGAATGGACTTGCTGGCTCGCTTGACCGCTATCGTAGCCTCCGCCGTATCTTCGCACCCCTTTCCCGCTTCCTCGGGCTGTTCCCATCACCGCTCGCCTGCCTTCCTGCCATCTCCCTCATGAGCCCCACTGATACTCAACAATACCCCTATCATTAGAGAGAGTCAACAGCGGGTGCCATCCCTGCTACCTATCCCCCCATCAGAAACGGTGATCGCGCCCACTCGCCGTGGTTCGCTATCCGGCGGATCGCCCGTGACGACGTCCGCCCCGCCGATCCCGCCCGTCTCATCGCGTTTTACGCGGGGGAAGGACACCAGCGCGCAGCGCCGAGCCGTCGCCATGTCGCGAATCGTGGTTAAGGGCTTGCCCAAGTACGTGACTGATGCGGAGCTCCGTGCGCACTTTGCGGCCGCGCCCGCCGGCGCTAACAGCGCCAATGGCGGCAGCGCCATCACCGATCTCTGCGTCCTCCGCACGCCCACCGGCGTCTCCCGCCAGATGGCCTTCATCGGCTACCGCACCGAAGCCGACGCCCAAGCCGCGATCCAATACTTCCACCGCACCTACCTCGATGCCTCGCGGCTGACGGTCGAGGTCGCGCTGAAGCGCGGCGAGACCGCCCGCGGCGACGACAAGGAGGCCGCCGCCCGACCCTGGAGTCGGCATACCCCGGGCACCTCGGCCTACGAGATGGCGCAGCGCGCTGAGGCCGAGCGCCAGGCTCGCCGCGCCGCGCGCGGGCCCGGGGGTCCCGGGCTCGCGCCCGGCGAAGTCGACGGCGGCCCGGCCCGTGCCGCCGCCGCCGCCGCCGCCGCGCCCGCGCCTCCGCCGGCGCCCGCGACGTCGACCGTGAGCCCCGAAGAAGCCAAGCAGCGCAAGGCCGCCTTCATGATGTCCATCTTTGGCGACGCCGTCCCGCCAGAAGCTGCCACCAAGCTCGCCGATCCGCCGACCTCTTCGACATCCTTGTCGACCCCCGCGCCGGCGACCGGATCGACCCCCGCGCCGGCGACCGGATCGACTCCGGCGCCGGCGGACCCGGCAGCGCCTCAGGGCGATCTCTCGGATATGGACTACCTTCGGTCCAAGATGGTCGCCGCGTCGGCGTTTGAGGACGCGGCGGCCCCCGAGGCCTCGGCCGAAGAGCGGCCGCTCGACATGATCCTCGACACGGGGCGGCTGTTTGTCAAGAACATTCCATATACGGCGACCGAAGACGAGCTCGAAGCGCTGTTTGCGCCTTTCGGCAAGGTCTCGGAAGTCCATCTGATCATGGATAGCGAGCGCGTGCCGAGCGGCGAGGGCGGTCGCCCGCATGCTCCGGACGACGAGGAAGGCGGTGAGCCCGGCGCCTCGGGAACGGGCGATGTCTGGGATGAGGCGCACCCTGGCAGCGTCCGCGTCGCGACACGCAATCGCGGGTATGCCTTTGTGGCGTACATGCTGCCCGAGCACGCGGTGCGTGCCTACTCGACGCTGCAGGGCGCCTTCTTCCAGGGCCGCATCTTGTCGCTGGCGCCAGCCGCCGAGAAGCCGCACGCCCACGCGGTCGAGGACGAGGCGGACGACCCGACGCGCAAAGGCACGTCGGCGTTCAAGCGCGAGAAGGAGAAGCGCGATCGCCTCAACGCGACGACGGCGACGTTCTCGTGGAACGCGTTCTTTATTAACCACAACGCGGCGATGGACGCAGTCGCGGCGAAGCTGAACATCAGCAAGCGCGATGTGCTGGACGCCGCCGAGGGCGGGATGGCCGTCCGGGCCGCGCTCGCGGAGACCGACGTGCTCAACGATACCCGCCGCTACCTGGAAGACCACGGCGTCAATCTGTACCCGCGCGCCGCGGGCCGCTCCAAAACCACGATCCTTGTCAAGAACCTACCGTTCATGACGACGCAGCTCTCGGATCTGCGGGCCAAATTCACGGCGTTTGGCGACGTCTCGCGCATCATTTTCCCGCCGGCGACGAAGGCGCTCGCGATTGTTGAATTCGTGCTGGCCCAGGACGCGCGGCGCGCCTTTGCCCGTCTCGCCTTCAGCAAGATGGGGAACCTGCCCATGTACTTGGAGTGGGCGCCCGTCGATGTCTGGGAGCCGCCGTCCGACGGGGCACCGTCCTCCGCTGACGCTGGCGCCGTCCCGGCGTCGTCCGCATCACCGGCGACGGCGACGGACAAGGCGGCCACGAAGGAGGCGTCGGCTCAGGACGATTCGGTGGGTGATGCCAAGAAGGAAGCCTTGGAAGCCTTGGAGGCAGCGCCAGAGGCCGAGCCCGAAGCCTGTGCCACCCTGTTCGTCTCAAACCTGTCGTTCAGCACGCGCGACAACGACCTCCACGACGCCTTCTCGGTGATTCCCGGCTTGCGGTCGGCCCGCGTCGTGATGCGTCATGCTCCCACGAAGCCCGCCAAGCCCGGCGCGCCGCTCCCGCCACAGCAGAGTATGGGCTTTGGCTTTGTCGAGTTTGCCACCAAGGAGGACGCGGTCGCGGCCATGAAGCAGCTGCAGGGCACGCGTCTTCAGGGCCACGCGCTCGTGCTCAAGTTCAGTCAGAGCCAGGCCTCGCAGCAGCACGGCCTCCAGCAGCAGCAGCAGACCCAGGCCCTCAAACACCGCGGGCTCGCGGCCGCCGCCACGGCCCACATCGACCCCGTGGCGAGCGTAGACATGGACGACGACGACGCGTCGCCCTCGGCGCGCCTGCTGATCAAGAACCTGCCCTTCCAGGCCTCGCGCAACGAACTCCGGCGCCTGTTTGCGGCGTATGGCGCCGTAAAGAGCGTCCGCGTGCCGCAGCAGTTCGACGGCCGCGCGCGCGGGTTCGCCTTCGTCGAGTACATGACGAAGCGCGAGGCCGGCGCGGCGCGCAAGACCCTCAGCGAGACCCATTTCTACGGCCGCCGTATGGTCATCGAGTTCGCCAAGGAGGGCGAGAGCGTCGAGGCCGTCCGCGAGCGCACCAAGCGCGCCTACGTCGCGGACGGCGATGCGAGCCGCAACAAGCGCACCAAAGTCGTTCTCGGCGGCGAGTCCTAAACCGTCTCCTTGTCCAGGACACCCCCGAACCAGCACCGCTGGCTCTCACCATCCTTCATTCCCCTTTCATGTTTCATAGCATTTGTTTTTCTTTTTTTTTCTCATGCTCGCCGTCCTCTCGGGAGGGCCCATTCGTCGTATGAACTGGGGGGTGTTAAGTGCTTACGAGGAAAAACAAGGACAAGTAAGGCCAGCCCATTTAGCAGACGGACTTGAGGTAGGCGACCATGTCGGCACGGTCCTTGGGCTTCTTGAAGCCGGGGAAGACCATCTTGGTGCCGGGCACGTACTTCTTGGGGTTCTCCAGGTAGTCGTAGATCGTCTGGTCGTCCCAGACGATGGCCTTGGCGATCATGTTCTTCGAGTAGGTGAAGCCCTCCTGCTGGCCGGAGGTGCGGCCAAAGACGCCGTGCAGGTTGGGGCCGACCTTGCTGGGAGCGCCCGCGTCGGTCACGTGGCACTGGGCGCAGCGGGTCTTGAACAGCTTGGCGCCAGCCTTAGCGTCACCTGCATGGCGCAACAGAAGTAGGATCCCATCCGAGAGGCACCAGTGGTCGTGCAAGCACCAGAGAAGCAGCAGAGAAAGAGGTGAGTCCGGATCCTTGACAGGGTGACATCCTGATAGGACATGATGCTTCCTGAGAGGTGGTTGTTTGCTGGCCCGACGGACGAACCGAACGGGGATCCTAAGACGACGGCCGTCTGCCGCCTCTCTCAGGATCGACCCCGGGGACTGTGGCGCGAGAGCGAGAGGGGGTGGCGGGCGGGGGGCTCGATGGCCTGTCTGCCTCGCTCGATCTCCGACCCCACGGCGGAGAAAGGACATGCTACGGTCACGCCCTCTCGTGGCATCGCGGGTCCATCCGTACACGCCCGCGAGCCATAACAAACGACGACGGACTCAGAGCGGAGCGCGCTTGAGCCGGCACGGGGCACGGGGCCCGGTCTCGGGCCCAGCAGGCGGGGTGCCCGGCGCCGGAAGCGAACAGCGGCGATGCGGTGCGACTTACCACCTTCAACAGCCATGATGAAATGAGTATTCGACGTGTGATACGTGAGAAAACGGGAAAACGAGGAGAGGCGCGTGGGTTGGCGGTGACCACAGCTGAGTCTGTGTTGCCACGCGGACTCGCGCATTCGTCATGCCTCTCCGCCCGCTCGAGCATGGCGGCCTGGCTGCGATGTGGCGGATGCGGCTGCGCGGGTCTCTGCTTTTCTGAAGCTACCCTTGCCATCGCCGTAACGTGGCGGGACGCGTCGTCAGCGGGCACGGCGTCGGCACCGCATCGGCAAAGCATCGCGGACGAGCCACGACGAGCGTCGGTCGCTGCGTGGCAGCTGACCCAGCGCGGCCGCGGCTTCCTCCACACACGGCTGCCGGACGCGCCGCCTCCAGGCGAGGTCCGGCAGAGCGAGGCGAGGCAAGCCCAGCCACGGCCGGGCGCGGTGAGCGCCGTCGATGCCCCGCGGCGGCCGTCTCGATGTCGTCTCAGCCCCGTCGGAGCGCCGCCGCCTGAGCGCCGCCGTCGGAGCGCCGCCACCCACGCTCGAACAGCGAGAACCGAGCGCCGTGGCGACGAAGCGGCGGCGACGACACGTCGCGCATCAAGCAGCGTCCCGCCGGCCCTGTGCCCCTTGCTACGCCTCAGTGCCCCGGTCCCCCCGCCCGACAGCATGGGCCCCCGCGTTCTGCCGCGCGGGTCGGACCACGGCGCAGCCAGAGCCGCCGGAGGCTCCGACGGCCTTTCGGGCGATACCGCGCACGGCGGACCGGCGAGAGAGACGTCTCGGCAGCGCCGCCTGCGCCGTCGTGCCGTCTGGCTCCGCGTTGGGCCGGGGGGCGAGAGCGACGGGCTCGACACGCCGCCACGGTCAGCAGGTCCCAAGACCGCGGCGCCTGGGGCGGCGGTGAAGGGGGCCAAGGCAAAGCCCGCCAGCGCCGGCGTCACGCCGCGCTGCGCCTCGCCTCGCCTCGCCTCGCCTCGCCTCGCCTCGCCTCGCCTCGCCTCGCCTCGCCTCGCCTCGCCTCGCCACGACGATACGTCCCCAACCGGGAGGTATCCTGGACGTGGGCGCGGACAGCAGGCAGGCAGGCGTACGGGCGGCCGCCAGCCACGACGGCGGCCTTCGCGCTCCTGAGAGCGCCGCCCAGGTCAAAACGCTGCCGACGGGAGGAGAAGCGATGGTGGTGCGCGCCATGACGACAACGGCGCCGGCGCTCTGTGGCGCGTCGTCTCCGGCATCGTGTTCGGCGATGATCGCTAATCGTTCAGCAAGTTGCAGGTGAACCTGAGATCGTAACGATCATCAAAGAACAGGATCATCTCATAGACATCTACTTATCAGGCTGAGATGGGAACTGATAATAATATATCCTGCTCAGGAAGCACCACCCTGCATTCCCGCCGCCGATGTGGAGCATGCTATGAATACGATGCACCACGATTCCTGAGCATAAATCATGACCGACCCCTGTAGACGTAGCGGGTGGCCTCTCATAGTATCGTGCATCACATCAATGCCCAGTCGGCTCGAGTCCCGCGATACGATGCCTCGTCGTCGCACTCGATTTCACCCCACGCGCATCTCCAACGATCATATACGATGACGGTAAAAATGTCAGAACCACCGCCTTGACTTGACAGCCCCTGGCTGTCAGCCGCTGGCGTCGGCGCCACGCTTGACATCCACAAGCGACCAGGACCTGCATCCAGCAAGACGCCTATCCGCACCCGCTGCCGCAGCCAGCCGAAGCGATCCGAGCGAATGGAAAACCAGGGAGAACCGGCGGGGCTACGCCATCCCATGGTTCTGCCGGGCCCTGCCGGCGTCGTTCGCGAACGCCACGGCTGCGCGGAGCACAGCGGGCGACGCCGACCGCGCCCGGATGAGAGGGCTGGACGGGCTGAGTGCGGGCTGAGTGCGGGCTGAGTTGGGACGGCGGGCTGGGTGCGGCGGAGTTCGAGGGGCTGCTTCAGACTCCGACCGACACCGGATGCGACCGAAAGCGGCGCGAACGAGGGACCCAGGCCGCCAGCGTGCTCAGCCGCACGGCAGTGGCCGTTGCCGCTGGCCGGCATGCGTATAAATAGCGGACCGTTCACGCTGTTCAAACCATCCATCGACATCCTCGCTTAGTGTACCGCTTCGCACATGCGTGCGTTTTTGAACGGGCGCGCGTTGCACGGGAGACTTCCGGATGGGGGCGGAGAGAGGAGAGAAACCAACGACCAACTCTTAGGATCATTCTAATAGTTTTTCGTCCATGTCTAGATTTCTCAATCCAGACACTCTTCTCTGCGTTAGAGGATGAGTCATACGCGTGGTTTCGTTGGCGACTCTCGGGTTGCTGCGTGTCCCTGCGCCGTGGCCGCCTCCTCGTCCCTGCCTGCGGCCTTGTGTCAAGGGCGGCGGACGAGCGAGGCGCCCGGTGTGGATTCGGCCACCAGCATTTCCCCGAGTGTTAACCGGAAGTTCGCTTATCTGTCTGGCTCGACGTTTGCCGAGACGGGCGGTTCTTCGGGACCGCTTGTTGTCGTAGCGCCGGCCATCGACCTAGCTTGAAGACGTG
>ML014308.1:0-33642 GCA_003615045.1 Caulochytrium protostelioides | reverse complement strand
ACCCATCCATCCATCCATCCATCCACCCATCCATCGGTCCGTCCTGCCATGCGCTGAGAGGCTTCTTGGCAGGTCTAGAATCAAGAATAGAGGGAGTGATGCTCGTGGGGAGGGACGACGGTCGAGTATACTTGCAGTGTCGTAGGAGGGGTGGGTGGCAGGCGAGCGGACGAATGCATGAGCGTGGTGTCGTGTGTATGAACAGAGGTGACCGTGAGTTCGAGGAGCCCGACCACCAGCAACCCATACTCCCCTTTACCTCCCCCTTTTCTAGTTAGGTATGCTGCCGCTGCCACCCCTGCCGCCGCTACTGCCGTAGACTGCATGCCTGGATGCTTTATGCGTCCAGAGACCGCTGTCATGCCAGCAGAGAGACGAGACACGAGAGAAAGAGACCAAATGCCATAAGTACTAGAGCAGCCGTCAAAGCCAACCGGCAACCAGAAGAATGCAGTGGACAGACACAGACGACTCAGTAGGCACGACGGCTGAACGGATGCCGTATACGTATAATCGTCTTCCCGCAGGCGACCTCGTTATCCCCATTATCGGCAGTGTCAAAACCGTTCCTGCCAATCCGAAGATATCGAAACCGACCTTGGCCACTGTGTACTGGAGCCCTGCCTACCACCGCGACAGACCATGGTATCCGTTTGCTGTGGGTTGACGTTTGCCATGGTTTGCCGCGACGATTATCGACCTATTTCGATGGTGTCGATCCGTCTTCCCGCTGCCGAAGCCGGATGATCCGCTCCACTGCCGTTGCGCGCCTGACGTCGCTTGCCACTGTCGTTGTCTTGTCATTTCTGGCCAGCCTGCTTCATCCTGACATGCAACAGAACCAGAAGCATGGCTTCTGTTTTCTTAGCTTGCGGGTATGACGGCCTGGATTGCCATCGCGTTTGCATGAAGTCTGGGCTAGGAACTTTGATCGTTCTGAGCCCACATCTGCGAGGATCTTTTAAAACTCTGCCCCGGCATGCTGAGCGCAGCGTGTTCAGCAAGTGTACTTTGTTGATCGGCAATCGCGTTCCGCTACCGACTTCTGGCGATTCCACGTATGGTTTTTCATTTCTGGTTCATTAAGGCGATCTACAGGTCAGAGATAGGAAATCCTGCGATTCATCTCATTGCGGTTTCACTCCGCGACTGGTGTCTTCCTTCTTCAACCGAATTGGCGGTTGCTGCTACAGGCCGGTCGTTTCTTTGGGATCTTTGTCATTTCCTTGAGATCTTCGTCTTGAGTTCTTCGTTCTCTCTTTGGTCTTGTTGGCTAGTGTGTCTCCGATCGTAGACGGCATTTTTCGAAGAGCGTTACCCGCTCCCACGTTGTTGTTTTTCATGAAAGTTTGGGTGCTCACTCTTTTTTTTAGTTTTTCTTTCGGTTTTCTCTCATCAGATTTCCACCATGCCCAAGTTCCTCCGCTCCGGCAAGGTCGTGCTCCTGCTCCAGGGCCGCCACGCCGGCAAGAAGGCCGTCATCGTCAAGACCGCTGACGAGGGCAACGCCGCCCGCCCCTACCCTCACTGCATTGTTGTTGGCATGAAGCGCTACCCCAAGACCGTTGTCCGTGCCCACACCACCAAGCAGCAGAAGGACCGCGCGGCCCGTCTTGCCGTGTTCGTCAAGGCCGTCAACTACAACCACATCATGCCCACCCGTTACGGCATCGACGTTGACTTCAAGTCGACCGTCACTCCCGAGGTCGTTGAGGACCCCTCCAAGCGCAAGCAGGCCAAGAAGGCCGCCGCCAAGATGCTCAAGCAGCACTACCTCGCCGGCAAGAACAAGTGGTTCTTCCAGAAGCTCCGCTTCTAAGCAGAGAGGCGGCCATTGCGGTTCCTTTTTGTTTTATTGTGGTGCAGGTGGCAAGCGCCTTGTTACGCGCGCGCTACCCGTTTCTGTTTAATTAATAACTCGACCTCACTGGCCTGTTGGATTGTTCAGTTGGAGAAGAGTACGAAGGGACACGCGGATGTCTCGTATTGGGCGCGCGTGCCATCGTTGTCTCTCACCAGGTAAAGATCGGCGTGGCGAGGCTCTATGGCGGGTGTTGCCCCATTTTAGCAGGATTCGGATGTTGGACCGGCCCGAAGGGGGCGAAGGACTCGCTTGATGATGCGGCGCCGGCGAGGCGCGAGATGGGGCGCAGCCATTCTAGGTCGACTGCGGGGTTGGCCTTCGAACATCGTCGCATGACAGCCATGACGGCGGCCGCTCCCGCCTGGCTATGCACTGGTCCAGGCTTGCGTCGGTGTCACACCAGCCATGAAGATGCATCAGAAGGACATGCATGTTGCGGCTGGTCTCGTGTAGCCATGAGCACGTGCGAGGCGTAATGCTTCTATTTCTTTCACGCGGCGTAGATGTGCAGGAGGACCTTGGCGGCCTGACTGAGCATCTGAATCAAAAGCTAGTTGCATTGCCACCTCCTCGTCATCGTTGCCTCTGCCAACATTATTCATATCGGGCAGTGTCCCTTCGTTTCTTTAGGTCGCCTCGTTGCTACACTGTGAATCAAGTCATTCGTTTGGACCTCGTCGCAGACAATCAGTGTTCCGTCTCTCCGATTAAGCCTGGCGCCACGTGCCCTCGGCCACCGCGTCGACACCCATCCCGAAGTGCCAGCAGACCTTCTCCGGTCTCACCCGTGAGCCCGGCGTGACACAGGAGTCGGCCAGCGCGTCCAACCACGCGTCTGGCTGGTCCAGCGGCCATTTGACGACTGTCCGAGGTGTGACGTATGTCCCTCGGAAATCCCTGAATAAATCCCTGAAGCATCCTTCCAGATACCCTTTTGTCCGACGTGTTCCTTTGTAACTCTGTGAGGAGTCTTCCGCTGTGCTCCGCCTCTCACTGGCCCTACAATTGAAGCGGCAGCACGTGCAGCAGCATGCCGAGCACTGCGGCATCCAAAGCGTCGGCCGCGCCGTCAGCGCTGCCGGACATGAGCGTACTCAGGAGAGAGACTGTCCAGGCGATCGCCGACAGTATCGGCGTCAACCTAAAAGATGATGCCGTGGCCGCGCTTTTGCAAGATACGGAGTATCGGCTGCGTGAGATCATCCATGTATGTTGCGACCTGAGAAGCAACGCTATACTCGATTCACTTTGGACCCTCGGCCATCGTTGTGGCGTGAGCATGATGGCTGCTGCCAGCATGCGTTGAGACGAATGGTATGACTGACTGACTTTTTTCTGTGCGTGTGATCAATTCTCGTGCTCTCGCCGTTGCATGGCTTATAGGAAGCGCAAAAATTCGCTCGCCATGCTCACCGCTCGCGCTTGCTGTCGGACGACATTACTGCGGCGTGCAAGGTGCGGTCTCTCGAGCCTTTGTACGGTTTTGGCTCATGGGTCCCACCGCGCCGGTTCGCGCATACCGCGGCGGACGCCGCCATTAGCAGCAGCGGCAAGCTCTTCTATCTCGAAGACGCTGAACTCGATCTGTCCTCCCTGATCGCCGCCGCCCTGCCGGCCGTACCCCGCGCGCCGGAGCTGACGGTTCACTGGCTCGCCGTGCACGGTGTCCAGCCGCGGATTCTCCAGAACCCGACTCCGGCCGAGGCGGCGTCCCGCCTTGGCGTCGCGTCGGGCTACCCATCTGGCGGTCTCGTCTCTGCTGGCGCGAACGTCGGCGTCCCACCGCTGTCGGCGCCGCTGTCCGTGGGCCACCCTGACCCCACGGTCGGTGGTATGGCCTTGTCCGCTGTGCCAGGCGCCACGGGTGCCACGGGTGCCGCTGCGGGCGGGACAACAACGCCGTCGTCTTTGGCGCCGTCGACGGCGCCGCTGGTCAAGGATGTCTTGTCACGTGAGATGCAACTCTACTTTGAGAAGATCACGACTTCCTTCTTGTCACCGGACGGCACCTTGACGGACAGCGCGGCAAAGGCCCTCGCCTCGGACCCGGGGCTCCAGCCGCTCGTGCCCTACTTTCTGTCGTTTATCACGGCACGCACGGCGGCGTCGTTGCGTGATCTCCCGACGCTCTGGCGCCTGTTCCGCATGCTGCGCTGCCTGCTCGCGAACTCGAACGTCTTCTTGCAGTCTTCGCTCCACGCGATCCTCCCGACCGTGCTCACGGGCGTTGTGGCGCGGCGGCTGTGTGCGAAGCCGCAGCACGAGGACCACTGGGCGCTGCGCGCGTATGCCGCCCGCATTCTCGCCTACATGGCCTCCAAGGCCGCGCCGATGTACCCGACGCTGCAGCCACGCGTCGCCAAGACGCTCTTGCGAGGCCTTCTCGATCCGTCGCGCAGCGTGGGCACCGTCTACGGCGCGCTGCTCGGTCTCGCTGGCCTCGGCGATGCATGCTATGAGACGCTCGTGATCCCCAACCTGCGTGTGCTGTGCACCGATATCGATGCCCGCGCCGCTGCGGATGCGGCGGCCGATGCTGCCGAGGCACAGGCCCCGCTGCCGGAGGGCGCTGATGCCAACGCGCTGACCGACGGGCACGTGCCGGCTGTCAAGCCCGACCACGGCGCGGCCCCTCCAACCCATCCGCCGACCCATCCACCGACAGACCCGTCCGATCCTGCCGCCGGCGCGACGATGGCCGCCGCCGCATCCACCGAGACCGTCCCGCCGCCGCCGGCCGAGCTGGCGTTAACGCCAGCCACGCGACTGCGCCGCGCAATCCGTGATACGCTTCTTGGCTACTCATCGCGGCGCATCCGGGAGCTGCGCGCGGCCCATGCGCCGGCAGCCTCAACGGGGGCCGCGTCGACCTCGCCGACCGCCTCGTCGGCCGCCACGACGGCCATGGGCGCGGCGGAAACGTCCTTTTGGACCGATCTGGCTGGCCAGTTGGCGGGCGTCGAGCCGGCGGTGTGGGAGGACGTGCTGCCGGCGTCTTTCCATGGTCTCGTCGCGGCGGCCGTGGAGCCGTCTTCGCTTTCGGCCAAGGCCGACGTTCACGCGGATCAAGCGAAGAATGACGGCGAGGAGCTTCCGGATGCGCCGGCGCCGGCGGACGGGTCGGCGGGCGCTTCGCCGATTTCTGCATCGTCGCGCAAGCGACCGGCTGAGGTCGACGAGGACGAAGCGATGGCGGAAGACCACGAGGAAGACGTGGCGCCCACGCCGACGCCGCTGGCACTGCCTGCCGATTCTTCGGCCTCCGGTTCGGCGAACACGGGCGATTCGACCGCATCGATCACGGAAGCTGATGTCGATGCCAACGCCAACGCCAAGGCTGATGCCAGCCCGACGGCTCGTGCCGATGCTGATGTCGATGCGGGTCCGGATAAGAATGATGATACCAATGCGACGACGAGCGATGACGGTGACAGTGCCATGGCCACCGATTAAGCGATGCTACATCAATTACTCATCCGCGGTTGAATAACAATCTAAGGACAATTGGGATGAAACCTGGAATAAGTTGGTATAAATGGAGTGACTAGGAGTGACTTAGAGCGTCTTGCCGCTGCTGTTGCGGATGCGCTGTGCCTTGAGCTTGCGCGCCTTGGCTTCGGCCTTGTTGCGCATGCGCTTGGCCTTGTGGGCTTCCGCGAAAGCCTCGTCTTGGTCGACCTTCTCGGCGAGCTTGCGCTTGCGCGCCTCACGCGTTTCCTCCATGTCGCGCTGCACATCGGCATGCAAACGGAAATAGGTCGCGCCGTCCAGCAGGCTCGCGCACATGTTCTGGACCTCTTTGGCGAGATCGACGGCCGCGCGCTGCTCGTCACGCAAGATGGCGGGCGCCGCGCCGGCGAGCGGCGACAATCCAAGCAGGGCTTCGGGAACGTGGAGATGGGCCTGGCGGCCGCCAACGGCGTTGCCCGCGGTAAGACGGACGACGGCCTGCAGCACCGGCTCGGCATAGGGCGCGCGGGCAGCGGCGTCCGGCAGCGCCGAGAGAATCGCCGCAAACGCGGTATAGATGGCGCGACGCGAGGCAGGCGACGTCCATTTGGTTCGGGTTCCCGTCTCCGCGTTGGCCGGAGTGAAGCGTTCCCGGCGCGAGAGCAGGGACAGCTGGCGCAGCAGCCAGACGAGCGACTTGTGGGTCGTCGGTACCGATGCATCCGCAGCGGTGGCGGCGGCCGACGGGACGGCTTCGCAGTAGTAAAAGAGCTTGGCGAGCAGGGTGAAGAGCTGGGCGAGGACGGTGCCCTGGGCATCGTCCATCTGTGGGCTCTGAACAACATCGAGTAGGTTGTGAGCCAGGAAGAGACGCGCGTCGCCCGGGGCCAGGAAGGGCGGCAGGGCCATGGCGGCATGCTCGCCCTGGACGGATGCGCCCTTCAGCGGTTCGAGGACGGCGGCGGCCGTAGCGGCGAGGGCGCGGGTCGCTTGACGGCGGACCCATGCGTGCGGGTAGACGACGCACTGCACCATCTGCTCAAGAACGAGGGGCGCGGTGGCGGCACAGCGGTCGACGAGGGCGCGGCGCTGCGGCGCCGTCAGCGGCTTGACGAGCTTGTTGAACGCATGCAGCGCCATGTACGCGGCGTTCCACCAGCGGTAACCGTCGGTGGCGCTGACGGTGCCGGCAGCACCATCGGCGTCCACGTGGCGGAGCGTGGCAGCGTCGACTTCCTTGAGAGCGCCGTCGAGGCTGAGGCGCGCGACACGAAGAACACCGCGTTCGATGGCCGGCAAGGTCGGGGCAAACACGTGACTGTCGATAATGAGGCCGTAGACCTGGCCCGCCGAAGCGAGCAGACGCGGCTGCTTGGTCGAAGTGGTGTCAACCGTTTCGACGCGGTCTACGATATGCGCGGTCCAATCCAGCAGCTTCGCGGTATGGGTGGCGTCCAGGGAGCGGAACAGTGAAACAATGAACTGCGCGGCAGCTTCGCGGCAACCCGGATCCTCGTCGTTGGCGAGCATCAGCAGCGCTGAACTATAGGCGATGTGGACATACTCGTGCATGACTTCGATGCCGACGCGGGTAAAGAGCCGCTCGAGCAGGGCGAGGGCGGATTGGCGGCCGTACGAGACCGGAAACTGCAGGTTCTGGACCGCAAAGAGCATCTTGCGCTTCAGACTCTTGGGCTCGTGCGGATAATTCAGCATGAACTGAACGAAGGTGTCGCGGCAGACGTTGCGAACCTGGTCGCTCTGGCAAGTGATACTCATGGCCAGCACGGTCTCCATCAGCTCGTACATTTGCGAAAAGACGAGACGGCGGTTAATGAGCGTCCGTAAGAAGGCGTGGCACTGGGTATCCATTTCGTACTGCTCAATCGACTGCGCGCACAGCGTCAGCAGCGGCGCAAAGTTGATTTTCTTGAACGGCGCATCGACCGTCACGTCATCCGTCGATCCAGTCAGCAGACTGATCAGTGTGCACATCGCCGCGCTCGAAAGTTCACTCGTCAAGTTGCCCGCGCGGCTGATGATCTTCAAGCACTGGTGCATCAAGGCGGGCGTAAAGTCGACGAAGGACGGCAGCATCGCCCAGTGCTTGGCGAGCACGTTCAGATTGCGGAGCGCCAAGTGGATCACGGAGCGGTGCTCGGAAAAGATGGCTTCGCCCAACAGCGACACGAAGGGGTCAACGCACTGCTGCTGTTCGCGGTCTTGAGGCGCCATGTGGCGGTCGCGGAGCAGTACGTAGAGCGTATCGAGCCCGAATTCGGCCAGAATGAAGTTGTTCGTGTGCACGACGGCTTCCACGCTCGGCTCCGAGGGCCGTTTCCAGACGATCTCGACATTACGCTGGAACTGCGCCGCGCGGCGCTTGGCATGGACATCCTTCAGAGCCTCGGGACCGTCGGTGCGGACGCTCTCGGGCAACCGGTACAGCGAGCGGTCCGAGAGGAAGTGATACAGGAACTCGAGCAAGGCGAACCGGTCAAATGGCAGATCGTCTGAAGCCACGTGCGCCGCAACATCGTCGTCTCGCGCCTCGTTCTTTGGGGCAGCGGTCGGTTCATCCGCCTCCGCCTGCGTCTCGTCTTGCGGTATCGGTGTGATCGTCGCCTCCGTCGCCTCCGTCGCGATCGCGGCGGCCGTCGCCGCCATATCCTCGGCCAGGTCCTGATCGCTTTGCAACACATCCTGACCGGTGGCTTTGGCCAGCGTCTCGCCATTTCCGCCAGTGGCAGCGAGCGAGGCAGGCATGAGCAGGCCCTGGCGGATCGAGGACAGCGCGTGGCGCATCTGACGCACGACCTGCGGACTCATCGTGTTAAGCAAGAGCTCGCGGATCGGGGCGAGGAATGCGTTGATGCGCGCCACGGGCAGACTCGCGCTGAGGTATTTGAGAATGGTGAACGAAGTGCACGTGCGCATCTCGTGTACTTTGCCCTCCAGGGCCGGGGCGCGGCGCTGTTCGTCGAGCACACCGACCATATCTTCGCGCATCAGCTCCCACAAGGGCTGCTCCAACGCTTGGATATCGTCGGCATCCATACGCACGCGATACAGCATCGTCAGCACCAGGCTGGGCACGGCGTGCGCGTAGAAGGAGCGGCGCAGCACGTGGGTCGCTTCTTTCAGGACCAGGCCAAAGTACGACTTGCCGAGAATACTGACGCTGTCGGCGATCGCGACCCGGACTGTGCGACGCAGGCCCGGGTCCCGCGAGGCTTCATAGCGAACAAGCGTGTTCAGCAGGCGGTCCGCGACGACGCTGCGGTGCTGGCCTTCGGGCAGACACACGATGAGTCGGGCCATCACGGACGCGAGCGGGACGCGCGCGAGCGCTTGATCAACGAATTTGTTGTTCGTTGCGTCGTCCTTCATGTCACTCCAAATGCCGTGCAGCATCTCCACGAGCGCGTGGATGCGCTCGGGCGAGGTCGAGGCATGCGCGCCCTTGCTGCGGGCCTGCGGGTCGGACACGCCGGACGCGGCGTTCTGCAGCTCCGTATGGAAGCGGTCGACGCCGCGGATGATAATGCGCAAAAAGTATTTGCTGATGCGGGACATCTTGTCGCTCAGCACGTGGGCGATCAGCTCTGACAGCAGCGTGTTGAACGCGGGCCACGCAATGCGCAGGCTGGCCTCGCCCAAGCATGTGACGAGGGTATCCAGATACACATGGGTGCGCGGGCCCGGCGGGGTCTCGATCAGCAGACGCGTCAGCAGAGGGATGAGAATCTGCGAGAGCGTCGTGGCCGAAAATGTATCGGCGAGAATCGCTTTGCACAGCAGCCGCGTGGCGGCCATGCGCTTGTCGGCCTTGAAATGATACATGTTCGACAGAATCGTGCCGTCGTCGCCGTCCTCGTCCTCGTCGGCGGCGGCCATCAGCGGCCGCATGTTGCGCAGCTGCTCGGCGTGGTCGGCGACCGTTGTGATGGCGACGCCCATGATGGCGAGCACTTCTTCGCGCACGGGGGCGGGAGCCGTCTTGATGAGCGACCGCAGCGGGGCCCACGTGTAGCTCACGAAGACCTTCGCGGCGTCCGGACGGACGGCGGCGACCTCTTGAAGATAGACCTGCAGAATGAGCGAGACCTTGCGACGCAGCACAAACTCCTTCTCGTCCTGCAGCGCGTACACGAGCTGCGCCAACAGTGCCACGTGGATGGGGGTATCCTCGCTGCGGAGCAGCTGCTCGGCGGCTTCGAGTCCCGCAAACTGCTCGTTGAAATTGATGCCAGCGGCTTGGCCGGCGTTCATCTGTTTAAGAGCGCCGGCCATCGGCGCGAGCGCGGGCAAGGCGGCGCCCATCGCTTCGACGACCGCGATGAGCTGCTGGCGAGCCTCAATCTCCGGCAGAATCGTCAAGGCCGCGCAGATCATGTAGTAGTACTTGATCAAACTGAGCTGGTCCGGATGGCAAGGCCAGTCTTCCTTGCTGGCATCCCCCGTCCGCAGAGCATCAAACGTGTACCGCTCGGTGGCTGCAATGAGAGCGACCGGCGACAATGCGTCCGATGTCAGTTGCCACGGCCACGTCAGCGCCGTATGTGCTTCGCTGAGCCAGATGCCCATGTACCGCTTGAAGAGCACACAGAGCGTGGTGCGCGTCGCGGCGGCCAGCGTGGGCGCGCGGAGTTTGGGCACAATTAAGTCGACGATGGGGCGCAGGCGCACCGCATCCGTGAGATCCTCCGCGAGGCGGATCGACACATCGACGGCCTGCATAGTTGCGGGCGAGCGGACATTGCCTTCTTGGAAACGCAGGAAGGCGCCGACGTGGGCAAGCGTCGTGTCTAGCAAACGGTCCGACGTGAACGGGTTGGCCACGACCGCGGACGCGTCCTTGCCGTCGACCTCCATCGCCGATTGCTTGAGATCCAGCAGATCGCCAATCGAGCTCAGCACGTGGGTCGCGACCATCGCGGGCAGCTTGGGTTGAGCAAGCAGCGCCACATAGGTCTCGAGGAGCGTCGGGTGCTGGTCGAACACGGCGTGGTAGCGCGCATCGCGACACCAGTCGGCCAGCAGCTTGAGCAGCGACGCTACATTCGAGAACCGGTACTCCGTCAGCAGCGGCAAGTAAGGCGCCACGAGGTGCGTGTAAAGCTCGGGCAGTCTTTGGAGGACACTGGCTTCGCCGGCCGTTTGGGGACGCATAAAGATGGCGTGTAGCAGCTCGTGGACGCCGTGGCGCATGTCGCCTGCATAGCGGCTGTGCACGTAGCCGGCCTGCATGATGGCCGCGAGGTTCATGGCAAGATCGAGCAGCGGGCCGATATGCGGACCGAGGCGGAAGGATAGACTGACGGCGACGTTCTGGGTAAACTGCATCAGGCTTTTGAGCTGCTGATGGCGCGCGATCGTGAGCGGAATCGCGGTCGGGACGCAGCGCGCGGCAAACATGGACGGCGACTGGCCCAAGGGCCCCGCCGACTGGTTCAATCGCTGCAGCATCGCCTGGAGCACGGGCGTGCCCGGGTAGCTCGCGATGTGCTGGAAGATGGTGCGGCGGCGCATACTGATGGTGTAGCGGCTCTTCTGGTGGGCCTCGTGGCAGAGGCCCCAGAGGAGCGAGGTGAGAATTGACGTGAACTGGTCCATATCGGCGTTCGGGCCCAACTCGGCACTGCCCGCATAGATCTCGCCCAGATCGAGTCGAAGAATGCCGTCGCGCCAGCTGCGGATGTTCGTGAGTTTCTCCAGAGGCTCGCGGTACTTGAGCAAAACGCCGTTCTGCGGGTAGATGGACTGGAAGATGGCCGTCAAGGCGGCGGTCTGGATTGCGCCATCCAGCTCGATGAGGGACTGGAGCAGGTGTCCGAAGGCAGCCTGATGCTCGGCATCCAGTTTCGTCAAGGGCCAATGGGCCAAGGCGGCGAGCCACTGCTGTTGGCGGAGCTGTCGCTTGGTCAGCAGCGGCGTCACCGTAATTTCGTGGTCCATCTCGGTCACGAAGACGTCGGGCGTCTCGTCCTCAGCACCCGTCGGCTCGTCGACATCGCCCTCCTTCTCCGACAGCGCCACATCATCAGCGCCCTCATCTGTCGCCATCGCTTCGGCGACAGCCTCTTCAGCATCAGCATCAGCATCAGCCGCTGCTTCAGCCGCAGATGGCTTCATATGCATAGAGGCATGCTGCGTGTCGAGAGTCAGCGCGAACGCGCCCTTCGGTAGATTTTGGCACGTGGCGTGCACCAGCGCCAGCACCTGGGCCGGGTAACGGGTCACGACCGAGGGCAGCTCCATCGCAACACCAACCGCCAGCTTACCAAAGTTACCAATATCGAGGCGCACAAAGGGCACGGCCTCCAGCACTTTATGCTGTGCCAGAACGATACTCGGTTCTTGGAAAAGGTGGATGCGCTGCGGGAACGTGCCCTTGAAGGCTGCGAGCTGCTGGACACTGGCGAGCGTGATCGGGTCGCGGCTGTGGGTGACATCGAGAATCTTCAGCAGATGCGCATCGCCTTCCTCGGCAAGGAGGTGGGTGCAGAAGCGCCACAGCTTGGCCGCGGGCTCCCAAAGCGGCGCAAGATTCTGCGTGCACACAAAGGTCGCAAAGTTTAGCGTAATGCGGTGCGCGCGGAGGCGCTCGCGCGAGTCGCGCGGCAGCGGCGTGGTATACTTTTTGTGTGCGTCCGACAGCCGCGTGAGACGTAGAGTCTTGTCGCGCAGCATCTCGAACGAGTTGTCTAGCATCGTGATGGCCTGCATCGCTTCATAGAGCGGCGTCGGCGCGAGCCGCGCCAAAAAGGCGGTTTGCGCCGTCCACAGCGGCGTGTTGTACACCGTATGCACGTCCCACTGCTCCATCTCGTGCTGGATGACAGCGCAGAGCTGCGTGATCATCGGCGGCACCCGCGGCTCGTCTATCAGCGACGCGAGGATGGGGAGCGCCTCGGTCAGCAGCGGCGCGGCGCGGTGGAGCATGTCCTCCGCGCAGGCTGTGAGCGGCAGCACGACCGCATCAACGAGTGCGGCGTCGTCCATGGCGGGCGAGGCCGAACGCGCCGCGGCCCAAAGAGCCTTGAACGCGGCAGCCAACATCGTCCATCGCAGCGTGTGGGACGGCTGGGCGGCGAGCTCGGGGCTCGCCATGATGGCGGCGACGATGCCGGTATGCATCGTGCGCAGCGCGTCGAACGGCAGCGCAACAGCAGCAATCAGGTGGATGTACGCGAGGGCTTCGTGGTAGCGCTGGGCCTGCAGCGCGGCGGCGAATGCGGACGGAACGTGGGCGCGGATGGCGTCGGTGGCCGCGGTCGGGAGCAAGGCTTCCTGTGCGCCCGAGCGCTGGCTCGGGCTCAGATACGACGTGATCGACGCGCCACCGGGCATCGTGTAGCAAAGCACGGCGAGCGGCAGGATCCACTCACTTCCTGCTTGAGCATAGGTGGCGAGCGCCTGCGTGAACTTGGGCCAAATAGCTTGCGAGAAGAGACCGAACGCAGCGGCTTCCGGGCGGCGGAACCACTCGGACAGCAAGGCGCAGAAGGCGCCGGGGGTCAGGTCCGGCAGGAACGTCAGCATCAGGTTCCATGCCTTGCGCTGCGCGAGAGGCACCGACACGTGGCTGTCCTGCATGCGCTGTCCATACAGCATCATCGTGTTGAGCAGGGTCTCGACGAACTGCTGGCGGAGCACCGCGGGCCATGCGGTATACTCAGCGGTGATCGTACGCTTGAGCGCGATTAGGTGGCCCACGACCAAGTCGGTGGTTGTGGAGGGCGTCTTGCTGCGGTGCACCGTCGTCTGGATGAGTTTCCAGTAGCACAGCGCATACAGCATGCGCTCTTCCTCGACGACCTCGTCGCCGCCTTCCGCATTGGGCGCCGCGGGCTGGAGCTGCCACAGAGTCGTGTACAGGGCCGCGGCCTCCTCCTGATTCTCGAGCGTCCGGCCAATCGCCGACATACTATTGCCGAGCAGGGTCAGCACCATACCGAATGCAGTGCTCACCGCGTCCTCGTTGCCCATGCACGCCTGCATGGCCGCAATCGACTCGGGGTGGTTCATGACCGCACAGAAAAGTGTGCCCACAATGTTCGCAGTCTGGGAGTGCAGGTGCTTCTGCGCGGTGATGCACGTGCTGACAAAGAGTTCCACGTGGCCCTCGAGCGCCTTGGGTGCGTCGATGACGACCTGCAGCATCGCCGCGTACAGGCGGTCGGCCTGCTTGCCTGGGCTGAGCTTGCGCACGACGTAGGCCATGACCTCACCGGCAAACCGGCGGGTATGCTCCCGTGACGCGGTGAAGTACGGCGTCACGCGCTCATACAACCCCTCCGCGTTGCGCATGATGTAGCGCGTGTTATACCGCAGCAGCTTCGCAACGGCCGTAACGGCGACGTTGACGATGTCGGCATGGTGATGTGCCAACAGCGGCAGCATGCAGTCAATCGCAGGGAACACAAAAGCGTCCGTCTCGCCCTGCAAGTCCACAAAGAACGTCGTCAGCAGATCCGCGAGCGCTTCGATGCTCAGCAGATCTTCCTTTTGGATGCCGCGGACGAGGTCATCAAAGACTTCCTGCTTAAACTCGAGCAGCGCCAACAATGTGCGGGTATGCCCGCGGATACGTTTGTAGGTCTGCACATAGGTTGGCGCACGGTTGCTCAAGGCCCACTTGGCCGCCGTCGTGCCCACCAAGCAAGGCGTATCCTCGGCAATCAGGTTCGGCCGGGCCGCCGTGATGCCCGCCGTGATTTTGATGTCGGCAATCGTCTCCGCGAACGAGGTCCATTTGAAGCGGCGCTTGGTCCCATTCTTGTTGAGGCGGCTCACGCCGCTCTCCTGGGCCGGCATCCTGCCGTTCGCGTCGCGGCGAAGCGCGGGTGTTCTGGTCAGAGAAACGTCCCGACAGCGACAGTGGTGGCGTGCTCCAATCGGAGGTATATTGCGGGTGGGTGTGCAGAGTATGATACGCGGAGCTGCTGCTGCCGCTCGTACGAGGTCGCCCTGGCTCCGACGGCGGAGTTGGTGGGATGGGCGTGATGGCCGCGTGGGGGAATCAGGAGATGATGTGTGGTAGTCAGGGATGGGCACGGCCCATGCGTCGCATCGAAGCAGTCGCAGGTTCTTTGTCGACGAGGTCGCTTTGAGACCAGAGATGATCGTGTGCTTGATGAAAAACGTGCAGCGCTATCAGCGGAGATGGCGAGGCATGGCCGAGGGTCCAACACTGACATCTGGCCTTGAAAGACACCGCTGTCGCTGTCGGTCATGACACGACGTGACACGATGCTATGGTCTGTCGCTTGAGCGCGCAAGCCAGACCCCGTCCGTCCAAGCGAGCGTCATACCCAGCCAGGGGTCGAGTCTAGCCGGATCCACAACCGCTGAGGGTCCGCCGTGGCGGCGGCACGGACGAGGCCATCGGCCCCCGACCCCGGCCTGCGCTGCTATGCGCCGGTGGTTGTTTGTCTTTTTGCCGCCGTGGCCGTGAGTCTGGCTCGCTCCGCTCACTCCGCTGCATGGCACCCGCCTCGCCTTCGGTTTGCCACACCCCGTCGGAGTTGTCGTGGTCGTGGACGTGGCGGCGGTGTGGGGCGAAGGCAGCGAAGGCATGCCGCTGTCGCCCTCTGCGCCCGTCACGCGTGAGGGGGACCCAGAAAATGCTGTACACGGCGTTCGAATCTCACAAGGATTGGTTTTTACAAATTGCAGAATGAATGAATAGGCTGCTTCATGCCCGCGCGACGGGCATGATGCCGTCCTTAGGCTCATCCTACAGCAGATCGGACTGATTTGAGCATCCGAGTAGCACGAACATCAGATATCTTGAGCTTGTTGATGATGGCCAGCCTAAAACATGGGGAGAGTGAATGATGTCGGGCTAGGGGTTGGGCGGTCAAATCATGTCGCTAGCCACGCGTGCTTCATACTCGAGCCACTTACACACCACGCGACGCGGGGTTTCAGGCACATGCCAAACGCATGCTCCCCGTTGGCGGTGTACGACGGAGCGCTAACTGAGCTAATACTCTGATCCGAGTAGCATGGCGCAGACGAGGTCAACGACTGTTTCTGTCACGTGGCGGACCCCCTGTTTTCAATGATGGTACCATGAACGGAGCCCGAAAGCGCCCCAACCCATACGGCTGGGGCGGGCCGAGGCTTGGCGCTCGTCCGCAGTCAGGTCTGGTCCACCGCGGCCATGACGCCGTCTCCTCGCCCGGCCGTCTGAGCAGCGGGCCGCGCCGAGCGAATTGGAGAGCCGACGACGGCGATCGGGAACGGTCGCGCGCGGCGTCGGCGTCGGCGTCGGCGTCGTGGCCATCCGCCACCACCACCACGCCCGCGGTCCGCGTCCCGTCCGACGCGTCGTCGAAGCCGCGGCCCCAGCGGCCCCAGATATGGTGGGTACGGGGGCCAGCGCACGAGCGGGCGCGGGCCGGCGTGGGCCTCACCCGCCACGTGCCCGTGGTGATGGCGGCGATGGCGGCGGCTCGTGACGGTCTCGGTGAACGTATGAAGCGGTGTTGCTGCTGGGTCCCACGCCGCCGAGCTGGCTGTCTGTGACGTCCGTCTTCGCCGCCGTTACCCGCGTTTCAGTCGCCGTTTCTGCCGCCATCGCTTGCCTGCGCGCATCACGTCGGCTTCTTGGTGTCGTTAGATGCTCACCGCGACTGGCGCGCGTTCCACTTGCTGCTTCTCGGTTGAAGACGCCGCGTGCTGTCGCATCGCCATCGCTCGAGGTTTCGTCGGAAGCAGCGTTCCGCCGACACGATTGCGAGGAGACGAGAGCAGCCGCTTCACGATTCATGTGGCTTCGGTGAACGCTGGTGTTCATCCGTCCAAGTGCCACGCGTCTTGTTGGCCATCGCATTTCGGATACGGTAGACGTGGAACTGTGCCGACTCCGGTATCCCGCTGCTGCTGCCGCGTCTCGTGCCCGCCCGCCTTCTGAAAGGTCTGACCGCCGCGGCGTCACCATTGGCCGCTGCCAGCTGTCTCCGGCGTCTCTGTTGCGGAATCAGTTCCGGCCCCCCTCGCCGTCCTCGCCGCTGGGGGTGTCCTTACACCCTGGCCCTCTCTTCGTTCACCTCGCTGCGTCCCCGCCGCCATTCGTCTCGCGCTGCCCGTACTCTGTCCCCGTGCGCGTTCATACCTGCCCCACCGCCGTCCAGCACGGTCTCTCGTCGTCTCCCTTTTCCTGTCGCTGCGGTAGCCGTCGCCGCCGGTCTGGGTGATCGCCGACAGCGCTGGGCTATTACGAGTGAACGCGTTGAAGCGCGCCCTGAGTGTGTTCGGCCGGCCGTTTCTTGCGCTGCAGACCACGGCTTCTCTCTGTGGGCCTGACGATCCGTCCGTGTGCCGCCGCCGTTCATGGCGTTTTCGGGTGCGGGCGCCAATGGCGGGGGCGTCCTCCCCTTGCCGGTGCATCTCTCCGACTTGAGCGATGAGGACGAGATGGAGTGCCCGCTGTGCATGGAGGAAATCGACATCAGCGACCGCTACTTCAAGCCTTGTCCATGCAGCTACCAAATCTGCCGCTTTTGCTATAACCACATCAAAGAGAACCTCAACGGGCTCTGCCCGGCCTGCCGCCGGCAGTATAACGATGAGACCATCGAATGGAAGCCCGTCCCCCAGGAGCAGCTGCTCAAGTACAAAGCCAGCAAGAAGCGTAAAGAGCGCGAGCGCAAAGAGCACGACCAAGCGAACCGCAGGCATCTCCAGAACGTCCGTGTCGTCCAAAAGAATCTCGTATATGCGCTCGGCCTGCCTGCCAAGATTTCGACCGAGGAAGTGCTGCGCAGCAACGATTTCTTTGGGCAGTATGGCAAGATCATCAAGATTGTCGTCAACCGACGCAACCACGCGCATACACCGGTGTTGCCGAACGTCGCCAACACGGGCGTGTACATCACCTATGCTCGCAAGGAAGACGCGCAGCGCGCGATCGATGCCGTCGACAGCGTCGTCTTTGACGGCAAAGTCGTGCGCGCCACGTTCGGTACGACCAAGTACTGTAGTTCCTTCCTGAAGGGCCAAGCCTGCCAGCTGCCTGCCTGCCAGTACCTCCATGAACTGGCCGAGGAGGCCGATCAGTTTGCCAAAGAAGAAGCAGTTCGCCAGCAACAGCGCGAAAAGAACGCCAAGCCGCCGCCCTTCCCGACGTTCAAGCCGCAGGTCGAGCGTGAAGAAAGCGCGCTGCCCGCCACCGCCAACTGGGGGAAGCCCAACTTTATCCCGTCACCGACCTCGGCCACCGCCGTCGGCAGCGGTCTGCATGCGGGTGAGCCCTCGCTGAACGCTCTGTATGGCGCGGCTGCCGCCGCGCAGCGGCCCCAGCAGAAGCGCGAGGCCAAGGCCCGGTCCCAAGCGGCTGCGGCTGCGGCTGTGGCGGCCGCGGCGGCAGCTTCTAGCTCGAACGCGAGCGCGGGCGCCACGCCGACGGCCGCGACGGCGAGTGCCGGCGGCCGCGGTGACAAGAGCGCCGTGCCCTCGCTCGAGACGCCCGCCGCGTCTACGGCGCCGACGACGCCCGCCGGCTTCACGGAAGCGACCCAGGTGCCGGCGGCGAGCGGCAGTAAGCGGCCCGGGTCGCCGACTTCGGCGGCCACGGCCTCGGCCGCGCCCGCCTCGCGCGTCGTCGGTGGGCCCGTGTCCGCCGCCGCCGCCGCCGCGACGCCCGTCTCGGCCGCGGTGCCCGCCACCACCGCCGCCCCGGCTGCCGCGACCGCGCCGCCGCCGCCACCGCCGCCCGTGGTGCTCACCTATCCGCTGTTCGCGCGATTGCACGCGCCGCGGTTCCAGTCGATGCTCTACGGTGCGATGGACGCGTTTCCGCCGCTCACGCTGCTGCCCAAGTACATCGGCCCCTTTGACCCCTTCGGCGACATGGTGATGACGGCCGTGACGACCGGCTCGGGCCGCGTTAGCGACGCGAGCGACGCGGGAGCTGCCGGGACCGTTGCCGGCGCGGCGGAGGGCGCGGCGGCCACGAGCGTCGGCGCAGCGACCCATGCTGCTGGCGGCGCCCGCCGCGTGACGCCGCTGTTTGGCGGCGCCACGGGCGCGACGGACGGCGCTGACGGCGGCGGCGACGACGGCGACGCCGCGAGCGCGAGCGCGGGCGCGGCCTCGGCCTCGGCCGAAGGCAGCGCGACGCCCACGGGCGCCGACGATCTGAACGATCCGGACGCGTATCTGACGCGGCTGAACCAGCCGTCGGTGCCGCTCGTGACGCCCAAGAACCAGGGCCGGGTGGCGCATGAGCGCCGCAACCGGACGCGGCGCCGTCCCGTCTAAGCGGCTGCGGGGTCTCCGATGCGGGCGGATCGAATCTTTCTCTCTCCTCTTTTCATCAAAAATGTATGCTTGACCTTCTGGGTTTTGGTCTTGTGAGAGACGTCGTCGCCATCGTCGAGAGACGTCGCGTGGCGAGAGCAGGTCTCAGCGAGGCTCGCATGGTCGGCCCCCCGGGAAGAGGGGTGGACCGTCGCCCGCTGTTATGTTGACGGCGAGGGCCGCCCCCAAATGACGCGATGCATGGGCCGTGCTTAGAGGCCCGCGTCACGTGGTGGCCTTCATCGCTACCGCGGGCGTCGTCGCCAATACCGTCGCTGTCGACCCCGCTTCATCGTGAAACGCTGACACATTGCTGTCGTGGTCGCCGGTAGCCAGCACGTCGTTTCTTGGAGGTATCAATTTTGATGACGGTGCCATTTCCGTGACTATACGCGGTGTCGAATCGTCGCATCTGCCTCGTCATCCTCGGGGGTGTGTGGGGGCCGAGTCATTATCGATCGTTGAAGCCATGAAGACCTTCAGATATGGCATCTCTTCCTTCTCACTTCCTGCTCCGATGCACGATGGCACGATGGCACGAGCCGTGACAGGGCACCGCACCATTCCGCACGCTGGCTCCATCATACTGACGCGGCTCCGTGTTGCTCCCCCCCTTTTTTTTTTCTTCGATGGCGTCGAAGCGCGTCCAGCACGTAACGCAACGATTTGCCAGACCGTTGATATGCGGGATGGCGGAGAGACCCGCCAGCGGACGCGCCGCGGCGTGGTCGGAGCGCGATGAAGCCAGCGCGGCCGCTTGGGGGGCCAGCCCGCGCCCATGCCCACGGCCGTGGCGGCGGCGTCCGCGGCGGCCAAGCCGCGGGCAAGCGGGTGAAAGGGCCATGTCAGGGGCAATCAAGGACGGTCGCCGCGAGTCGACGCGCGGTCGTGGGCGCCGTGTCGCCGCGGCCTGATCGAGGCCCTGCGTGGGCGGCCGGCGCGTGCGCGCTTCTCTCGTGGGATGCGGCGGTCGACCGCGGCGGCCGGGACGGCCTCGGGCAGACGGCGATGGCGAGGAGCAGCCGCCGCGTGCTGGTACCTGCGACGTGTTGGCCGCACCAGCAGCAGGAGCAGTAGCCGCAGGAGCCGCAGGAGCCGCAGTAGCAGCAGCAGCAGCAGCAGCAGCAGCAGCAGCAGCAACAGCCTCGGGATCCGCGGTGCCCGCTCCGGGACGGACGGTATCGAGCCTCTTGGCCGCGGCACGAGGGCGACGAGGGCGATGGCGGGGGATCCAAAGGTGTGTGGCGTTGGCGACGGCAGGATGGACGGCTGAAGACGGACCCAGACGGCCAGGCCATCGTTCTCGTCGGCGGGGTCATCCAGGCATCGACCGCGCGCGCTCCGTCCCGTTGATCATCATCGCTCCTCGCTTCTCTGCCCTGATTGCGGCTTCGCAGCGGTCGATCCCATCGGGCCCTCCGCCACCACCGTGCATCCATTCGCAGTATACGCAGCCGCAGGTCACGACCGTTCGCTTGGATTCGTGGCGCCACAACTTGGATCGTCATCGACGGCGGTTGATGGTCTCCATGGGATGATATCCCATTCTCTTTTCCTTTCTCCCCTTCCTTGATCCTGCTGATGCGACGTCCGTGAAGCCCTGGATCCTTTGATCTCCTCTGCATGCCGTGACCGCGCCTGGTCACCGTCCTTGCTTCATCCATCCCATCCTTGCCGTGATCTCTGGCATCACCCGGATCCATCCGATCCAGACCGCTCGCGGGGGAGAGCAGCGAGCGAGTCGAGGACTCCTTCTTCATTGGCGGCCTACCGATCCGTCGTGCGTTTCTTTTCGTCTTCCTGCAGCGGCGGACACCGTCCCCGGCCATGCGGTCCGTCGAACGTGACACGAATTCGTCGCCTATGCACAGCGGCGCGCCTTACCACACCGTCCTGTCGTCCGCGACGGCCGCCGCGAACCACGGCCACGGCCACGGCCACGGCCCCGGGCACCACCCCCACCCCCAGCACCACGGCCACCACCACCCCGCGATGCCGCCAGAGCAAGCGTTCCCGCTGGCGAAGGCGCCCACGCCCGACCATCTGCGCGAGTACTGCATGGCCGACCCGATGCTGCGCTCGATCTTCCACGACATCGAGAACCATGTGATGCGCACGCGCAAGCGGCCCGCGCCGCTCGACTCGGAGGAGCCGAGCCCGGCCTCCTTTGCGTCCGGTACGACGCCCACCGCCCTTGCCGCCGCCGCCGCCGCCGCCGCCGCCGTCGGCACGGCGGGCGCCACCCTCCATGCGCCCAACGCCGTCAAGCTCATTCCCGCGACGCTGCACGGCGTCGGCACCGTTGACCACCTGCCGCGCCTCGGCCACCACGCCGAGCCGCATCTGCTGATGCGCTCGTCGCCGTCCCCGTCCGCGGCCGGTCTGAGCCACGTCAGCGCCAGCGCCAACACCAGCGCCAACACCAACGCTGCCGCCACAAACGGCGGATCTAGCGCGTCCCGTGCCCACAAGCGCCGCAACAGCATGGGCCCGCACGGCGACGCCGTCCATGACGACGCTCACGGCGCTCATGGCGCGGCCGCGCAGCGGCGCGTCGCGGCCGCCGCGTCTACCGTTGGCAACAGCGGCACCATCCTCCCGGCCGTCGCCCCGGCCGCGGCTCCCGCGGCGCACGGCGCTCCTCCGCTGACGCCCTTCCCGGACAGCGCCGACGGCGGCGTCCCGTCGGGCGCCGACGCGGCGTCGGCCGGCGATGCCGCCGGGCGCCCAAGCGTGCTGGTGCTCGGGATCGATGTCGGCCACGATGGTCTGCGTGCCCCGGGCACGGCCGCCGCGGCCGTCGCCGCGCCCGCGCCAGCGCCGGCGGCGGCGGCGTACATGGCGACCAGCGGCTCCACGAGCACGCCGACACCCGCATCGCTCGCGCAAGTCACGACGCCCTCGCGGTCCTCGGGCAAGAGTAGCGAGCATAGCGCCGCGTCTTCGGCGTCGGCCGCGGCCGCGAGCGCTGGCGTGCCGTCCACCGTCAACGTCAACGCCACTGGCGGGTTTGTGCATCCTTCGGCGCGGCTCATGCAGCACCGACCGTCGCCCACGCTGCCGTCGCCCACGCTGTCACCCACGCTTGTGCACCAGCACCACGCGTTGTTGCCGCAGGGCGCCGCGCTCGGGCTCGGGCAGAACGGCATGCTGCCCGCGGCCGCCGCGCAGCTGCCGGCGGCGCCGTCCCCCGGGAGCGCCGCGCCGCACCCGTTGCACGAGCTTCCGCGCATGCTGAGCACGTTCGAGCAGCTCGGGCCCCAGATGAAGAACTACATGCTTTTCCAGCTGCTGCGGCGCTGCGCGCACCCGTCGCTGCAATTCCTCAACGGCATCATTGCGCCGACGCTGAAGCGCGACTTCCTGCGGTTGCTGCCCTTCGAGCTCTGCCAGCAGGTGCTCCAGAACCTCGACGCGCGCTCGCTGGCGCGCTGCGCCATCGTCTCGAAGGGCTGGCGCGCCGTCGTCGAAGGCCGCGGCGCCGAGATCACCGTCTGGAAGCGCCGTCTCGTTGAGCGCGGATGGCTCCACGACGACGAGGTCGTCAACGCTTACAACACCTACCGCGCCCACTACCTTCAGACGGTCGGCACGGCCGAGGGCGCGGAGCACGCCGCAGTGGGTGGCGCCGCGATGCGGCCGCGCCGTCACCTTGCGACGGCCTTTGATCTGGAAGCCGACTCGGATATGGATATGGACATGGACGACGTCCTGCTGGACCCGGATGCCGAGGACGCCGCCGCGGCCGCCGCATCGGGCCCGCAGCAGCACCCGCAGCCGCCGCACCGGACGCTCGCCGTGGTCCGCCGCGGCGCCCAAGCGGCGGCAGCCGCCGCCGCTGCAGGAGGCACGCCGCTGGCGTCGGCGCCTATGCCGATCGCGCCGGTGCCTGCCGAGGAGGTGCTGGAGCGCGTGCGCCGGCATTTCATGCCGAAATCGGAGGCGCGACGGCGCCGCGAGCGTCAGCGCGGCCACGAGCGGCCGCGACGCCACAGCGACGCGCGCCGCGGCCGTTCGGACTCGCTGTCGGACGCCGAGGTCGATGACGACTCCGACGCGGACGCCGATGCCGACGGCCGGGCCAGCGCGTCGCCGACATCGTCGGGATCGGACGCGCTGTCGACGTCGTCGTCGGCGCTGTCGGTGGTCTCGTCGTCGGGGTCCGTAGCGTCGCTCGCGTCCACGGCGTCGGCGCACCTGTTCCCGCCGCGGCTGTACAAGTCGCTGTACCGCCGCCACCACATCATCCAGCAGAACTGGAACAAGGGCCGCTGCGAGCGCACCTCGTTTCCGGGCCACGGCAGCCACGTGGTCACGTGCCTGCAGTTCGACGCGGACAAGATCGTGTCGGGCTCGGATGACCAGTCGATCCATATCTACTCGACGAAGGGCCACCTGCTGCAGCGGCTGACCGGCCACGATGGCGGCGTCTGGGCGCTGCAGTACTGGCGCCACATCCTCGTGTCGGGCTCGACGGACCGGTCGGTGCGCGTGTGGGACATGGACCGCGGCGTCAACACGCATACCTTTGAGGGCCACACGAGCACGGTGCGCTGCCTGATGATCCTCATCCCGCGGCCGCACTGCGAGACCGGCGTGCTGGAGCCTCCGGAGCCGCTCATTGTGACGGGGTCGCGCGACACGACGCTGCGCGTTTGGCGCCTGCCCGACCCGCACACCGACCCCGGGTGGGACGCGGCCGCGCATGCCGGCGAGGACCGCGTGAACCCGTGGTTCAAGCACGTGCTCGCAGGCCACGAGCAAAGCGTCCGCGCCATCGCCGGCAAGGGCCGCATCCTCGTCTCCGGCTCGTACGACCACACGGTGCGCATCTGGGACGTCATGGAGGGCCGCGTCAACTGGGTCTGCTCGGGCCACACCCAGAAAGTCTACTCGGTCGGGTACTGCGAGGAGACTGCCCGCGCCGTCTCGGGCTCGATGGACATGTCCGTCCGCGTCTGGTGCACCAAGACCGGCACCGCGCTGTTCAACCTCGAGGGCCACTCCAATCTCGTGGGCCTGCTCGAGCTCAGCCCGCACTACCTCGTGACCGCCGCCGCCGACTGGACCCTGCGCATCTGGAATCCGATGAACGGCCAGTGCCTCGCGCGCCTGAAGGGCCACACCGCCGCCATCACGTGCTTCCACCACGATCCCGCGCTCAACCGCATCGTCAGCGGGTCCGAGGGCGGCGTGAAGGTCTGGGAGCTCTGCTCCGACACGACGCCCGGGCCGCCACCGCACGCGCGGCCCAACGCCGGGGGCAACCCCGTGCTCGACGGCCGCGACCCGCTCAGCAACGCCCTCGACGAGGACGCGCGTGTGCTCGCTGGCGCCGATGGCGCGCCCGTCTACGGCCGGCCCATCGGCGACATCGTCTCCAACGCCGTCGGCGTCTGGCGCGTCCGCATGGACGAAGAACGCCTCGTTTGCGCCGTCCAAAAGGAGCTCGAGCAGACCTTCTTTGAGGTGCTCGACTTTAGCGATACCGCGTGCTTGGGCAAACGCACCACGGCACTCGGCGATGGCCAGCCGCCCGCGGCCGCCACCGTCGCCGCCGCGGCCGCTATGCTTGACAACGCCCACCCGGCCGCCCTGGCGAACGGCGGTGGTGGCGCGGCGCTGCCGCCGCCGCCGCCGCCGCCGCAGGACCCGCCGGCGGCCCACGCCGAGATGGACGCCACGGCCGACATCTTTCCCCGCGTTCCGCCGGACGCCCTCGTCCGCGCCCTGCGCGACTTGCCCGGCGGCAATGGCCACGGCAACGGCGCTGCTAACGCGCCGTTGGGGGACGGCGCGGCGGCCGACGCGGGCCCCGCACCGCTCGATGTCGATGCGATCGGGCACGCGCTCTTCCAGCGCACGCGGCAGCTGCTGCGCCACTCGATGGCGCCACCGCAGCCGGCCGCGGGCGCCGGGGACGCGCCGCGCGGCGCGGCGATGCCCCGCGGGTCCTCGGCCTCCGGCGCGTCGGCGGCGTCGGCGTCGGCGTCGGCGTCGGCGCGGGGGTCGCGCGCTCCTGCGGCCGCCGAGCGCGCGGCGTCGACCGCGGCGGACGCGCCGTCGCAGATGGGCTTCCTGCTGGCGCTGACGAGCTCCGATGGCGCGTCGCGCGAGTCGACGCCGGCCGTCGCGGGCGCCCCGCCGGCGGCCGACGCGCGGCGTGGGCTCGGCGCGGCGGCGTCGGCGCTGCACGTGCCCGGCGGGTTCGCGAGCGAGGACGACGGCGTGGCGCGCGCGGACGCCGCGGACGACCGCGAGATGGCGGACACGCCGACGGCGTCCCAGGCCATGGGCCGGCGGCGAGGCACGGGCGCGGTCGCGCCGCCGGCCCCCCGCACGGGGCTGACCGCACCCCCGGCGAGCACGAGCGCCGGCCTGAGTGATATGGACACGCCGATGGACGAGCAGCCGCCGACGTTGTAAGGCGTGGGCTCGTTCTCTTTCGTTTTCTTCTTTTCTTTGTCGAATTTCTTCCTATTTCTCACGCATCCTGTTGTCGTTCGTTCTCACTTCTCGCCAACTGTACTATATGATTTTTCTTTTTTTTTTACGATGGTGATCGCATCATCCGATGATCGGTGACGAGGGGTCTTAAACGAAATAAGAAAAAAAAAAATAAGGATGGATGGACGTGGAGGGCCCGGTGGGGTGGATCGGCGGATCGCTAGCGCTCGGGCGCGCCGTCGCCGGGCTCCACGGGCATCCCGACAATGTAGCTCATGGCGATGGCGTGCGGGATGATCCATTTGGTGCCCACGGTCCAGTGGTACCGCCTGGCCTCGGGCATCGCGTGCAGCCACGTGCTGACCTCCTGCGGCGCGTGGAAGCGGAGGCCGCTGACGACCCCGTCCCAAACCAGCATCATGGGAATGAGCGGCACGACGAAGGTGAGGATCATGTCGCGCCAGAACGCGGGCGTGAGCGCGGTGCCCAGGAGGCCGCCGACGAGGCCGCTCGCGGCGACGGCGCGACGCGCGATCGCATACCAGTAGCGCAGCATCACCAGCATCGTGTACAGCGGCAGCACGACGACCGTCGACAGCAGGTGCAGCGGGTGCGGGTGGCCGAACTCGAAGATTGCGATCGGGCTGTCCTCGGCGACCGCGGCGCGCAGGATGCGCGCGGCTTCGTTGTCGCGGAAGTGGTGGAACGAGAGCAGCAGCGTGCGCAGCGGCGCGACGCCGCCGACCTCGTCGTCGCGCCGCGCCCACGTCTCCGGGGGGATGCCCATCGCCTTCGCGAGCAGGGCGTCGGTCCCGCCCACGCCCGCCGCATCGCCGCTCGCGGCCAGCGCGTCCATGCGCTCCGGCAGGTAGCCGAGCGCGTAGCCGGCGGGCAGCGGGGTCCGGCGGACGACGTCGGCCCACTCGAGCGGCCGCGGCCAGTAGTCGCTCATGATGACCTGGACGCCCGGCGCGGCGGCCGGCGACCGCATCCAGCGGCGCGCGGCCAGGGCCTGTGCCACGAAGGGCATGGCGCCGCCCGAGCCCGAGCACAGGTCCAGCACGGTCGTGCGCTGCGTCGCGTGCAGGACGTCCGCGATGATGTCGGTCGCGAGCGTCGCCGGCGCGGCCATCAAGCACCCGACCATGCGCAGCAGCGGTGCGAGCACCGGCAGCTGCGAGAAGTCCTCCGTCCACGTGCTCAGCAGCACGCGCGTCGTGTGCGACCGCAGAAAGAGCGGGACGCCGGTGATGTCGTGGAACTCGAACCAGTGTAGCCGCTTGGTGATCGGACCCCGGAGCTCCTGGTAAGCGCCGGGCTGCTCGGCCACGGCCATCAGGTCCGTGCCTCCGTGACGGGCGCGGAAGGCGGCGGCCGCCGCGGCCGACGCGAGCCGCGTGGGCGCGCCGTCGGCGGCGGCGCCGTGCTCGCCGCCCATCTTGCGCTGGCGCACGCGGCCCGCCTTCGACGCGTACAGCCGGTCCATCGTGCTGCCGTGCATCTCATCCGGTGTCTCCAGATCCAGGTTCTCAGTGTCGGGCATGGTGACGGCAGCAGCAGCGGCGGCGGCGGCGGCAAGACCCAGTCGATCACAATCAAACTGACGGCACTGACCGCCGTCGCGCGTGCGGCGTCGATGCGACCGTGGACTCCTGCGTCAGACGTCAGTCGGTGAGGTCCAACATGCAGCACCAGGGGTCGATGGCAGCACGCAGAAGATCTCCCGACGCCCCGGCAGGAAAGGAAATAAGCGAGGGAAAATGAAGCAGTCGATCGAAGATGGTGGCCAATACCTACGGCGATGAGGTGCTGCGCCCTGCGTCCCCATGCCCCCGGCGGCCCCTCGACCCCTTGGGCGCATCGGCCAGCCTACGCTCCGTCACTGGGGGATGGCACCACGTGCCCAGGCTTGCTTTTATACGCGAGCGCCGCGGACCTCGCGGCCTCGTCCTGCAGACCCGGCAGGCAGACCCGGCATGCGGAGGCGCAAGCCGCCGCCGCCGATGGACCGATGGACGGACCTCCCGCAGAAGGGCATGCATCACGAGCCGCTTGAAGACTCCTCTCCGCGAGGGGTCGTGGCCGCCATGTGGGACCAGGGGGAGAGGCCGGCCGGCCGGCCGGCCGGCCGCCGCCGCCATCGGGTGCTGCCGAGTACTGTGTATTGTTATGGGCGCGGAAGGGGGGCGCAGAGGGCCCTTTTCTGGCGCGTTGCCAGTGATGCCGCCGCTGCGATGGACGCCGCTATGGAAACCGAGATGGACGCCGCGGCACGTGCCGAGGCGGAGCAGCGATGCCGCATGGCGCACCATGGGCAGATGCAGGGGTGCGGCCGCTTGGCCGCCGCCGATGCGCCGCCGATGGGCGCCCAGGCATGCTCCCGTCTCCTCCGTGCATCGGAGGCGGCACGGCGGCGGAGAACGAGCGCGAGCAGCGTCAACCGCGTCGGCCGCAGGGGACGGCGATCGCACCGATGCCACGGTGGTTGCCATCGCGAGGCTATCGCCGACCCTGTGGGGCCCGCGCGTCGGCCATCGACCGATGCTCGTCAGTTGCTGCGCATGCCACTGGAATACGATACGATATTCTTGAGGATACGTGGGAAGGGGGTGGGAGAGCGGTGGGAGAGCGAAGTCGGCAGGGTGGGGGACTGGAAATTACTTGCGCGTGGTCCGCTTCACCAGCGGCAGCAGCTCGTTGAGGGTGCCCGCCATGCGGAAGAAGGGATGTGCTAGGAGCTCGTCGGTCGTGGCGCGCTTGGCCACCTCGACTTCCAAGCATCGGCCGAGGAAGTTCTTGAAGGTCGCGTGCAGCCGTTCCGGGTTTTTCAGGGCAGGCGTTCCGTTGGTGGCGATCAGATACAGCGCCTTCAGCGGCTCTTCCTCCAGGTACGGCGGCTCGCCCTCGATCATCTCGATGGCCATGATGCCGAGCGACCACACATCGACCTTCGCGCCATACTCTTTCTGCTTGACGACTTCGGGGGCCATCCAGTACGGCGTGCCGACCATCGTCGCGCGCTTGCCCTTGTCGGCGGTCAGCTTCGCGCAGAAGCCAAAGTCCGTGATCTTGACGTGGCCCGAGATATCGAGTAGCACGTTGTCGCTCTTGATGTCGCGGTGGATGATCTGGCGCGAATGCAGGTGCGCGAGGCCCTGCAGCGCCTCGCGGGTGATGGTGGCGATGTTGCGCTCGGACATGCCGGCGTTCGCTTCAATGATATCGGTCAGCGGGCCGCCCTCCATGAACTCCATCACGACCCACAACTCGTGCTTCACCAGGAAGCTGTCGAGGTAGTTGACAATGTTCGGGTGCTGCGACTCCTTCATGACGAGGATCTCGTTCACAATCAGCTCCTTGCGCGGCTGGTGCGCCAGATCCATCTGCTTAATGGCAACCGTGCCCTGCGTCGAGATCCGCCGCGCGAGGTAGACCGAACCGGACGCGCCCTGCCCGACCTTCTTCACCTTCGCAAACCGCTGCGTCGGGTCGCCGGGCGACACCACCTTGCGCAGCCGCTCCATGATCTGTGACTCCGACATCTGCGACAGCCGCGGGTCCTTCTTCTTCTTGAGCGGCTGCGTGCCGAGCATCTTAGACGCGCCGAGCGCGCCGCCGGGCGCGTGGCCAGGCGGCGCGAGCCCGCCGGGCGTCGGCTTCGGCGGCGCCATCCGTGTCGGTGCCGCCGCCGCCGCCGCGCCGCCCGCGGGACCCGGCGGCGGCCGCGGCGGCATCGCGCGACCCGAGCTGCTGCTGCTGCCGGCGGCGGCGGCCGACGCGCCGGCGCCGAGCGGCTGCGGCGAGCCGCGGCCCGTGTAGAGGCTGCTCTCGCGGCGCGTGATCTGCGCCGGATTGGCGCGGTGCGGCGCACCCGCGGTGGCCTGTGGCGGCGAGGCGCGGGAGGCGGACGCGCTGCGGTCGGGCGACTCGCGCGGCGTCGGGTACGGGTGGGCGGCGGGCAGGTCCTGGCGGCGCGGGGAGCCCGTGAGCGAGGGCGCCGCGGGGGCGGCGCCGCCGCCGCCGCCGCCGCGGCCGTACTCGGCGCTTTCGTAGCGCGCGGGCGTGCGTGGCGGCGACATGCGGCTGCCGTCGTGGTCGTGCTCGCGGCCGCCGCCGTTCATCGGTCGCTCGAGTTCGCGGCCGCGCGGCGGGCCAGTGATGGTGGGCGGACCGTGCGACGGCATCTGCGGCGAGTGGTGGCCGTGCGGCGGCGCGTGCGACGGCTGCGGCATGTACGGGCGCTGCAGGGTCGCCGTCGGCGGCTGGTCGTAGTGGTGGCCGCCGCCGCCCATGCCCATGCCCTTGCCCATGGCGCTGTGCTTGTGGTGGTCGCCGGCGCCCGACTCGCCAAAGTTCTCGGTATAAAACTCCAGCACGTCCAGCACGGCCTGCGGGTTCTTGGTCATTTCCTCCTTGGAGATCGCGCTGCCCTCGAGCAGGCTGCGCCATTCGGCGGGCAGGCCCGTGAAGAGCCCCGAGAGCGGGTCGAAGCCCACGTGGGTCTTGTGGACAAAGTTGGTCGGCACGCTTGCACCCGCGGGGCAGCGGCCGTAGATTTCGTCCATCCATGTGTAGACGTCTTCATCGCTCTTGACGGAGATGTAGTAGGTCTTGTCGCGCGTGGTCACTTCGAAGGCGTAGTCCTTGACGTCGGTGCGCTGCACGCTCTCGATGTCCTTGAGGAAGATGAGCGCGAGCGCCTGGTGCGAGGACTCGTTGCGGTGGAGCGTGAGCGTCTGCTCGCGGAGCAGCAGCCAGCGCTTGCTCCACAGCAGCGACCGGATGCTGCCTTCCTTGACGGAGACATAGCCCTGCTTGATGCAGGGCGCCGGTGGGAGACCCTGCATGGCGGCAGGCGCGGCCGCGCAGACGGGAGACGTCGGCTCACGGCGTGGTCACGGCCCACGACGACCGAAGAAACGGTCGCCTCGACCGAGCGAGAACGATGACCGGCGTTTGACGCAGCCAGACGGCCGCCAGAAATCGACGTCGTGTCGCTGAGAGCGCCGGATCAGGCAATCGACCGAATGGGATCTGAGGGATCCTGGGGCCCCACGAAGGGTCTCGGTATGGAAGCTGGATCAACAGTATGTGACAGAGACGCCACACGATGGCACTATATGGCACTATGAGACCGTATGAGATCGTATGAGACAGTATGAGACAGGCAGTCCCGAACAGGGCCTCCAGGGCCGTGATCGACCCGAGGATGGGCCCGGATGCAGTAGACAGGCAATCAACACGAATGGGAACAGCTGCAGCGCGCAGCGCGAGGAGGGCGTGCTAGGATGCTCTGAATGTCAGCAGAGACGAGAGCACGTGGTCGTCGATGAGACGGAGCTGGGTGGGCCTCGGCGACCACCGAGCCCTGTGAATCAACCGTGGAGAATCAGAGCCGATCGCCGACCCATCCCAGCCCGCAGCGACGATGCTGCGAAGCGCGGCTGCAACGACGAGGCCGATTGACGGCGATCGAAGCGTTGACGGGCTACGGGATGCCTGAGACGACAGCTGCGAACGGGAATGCTGGGGGGAAAGGTGTGGGAGAGGATCGTAGCGGCGTGGTGGGCCGGAACCGAGATCTATCCCGGGTCTGCGAAGGCCGGGTAGGGGTAGCCATGCGCCGTCCAGTCAAGCGATGCCGCGGAAGGGACGCTGCCGCCAGCAGGAGCGCCTCCATCAAGAACAGCCGACGTTTCTCACGGGTCGTCCACGATACCGACGTCTGGCCGCTGCCATCCCGCATCGGCCTCAACAGCGACGGCTGAGCAGCCCCCCCACGCCTGCTGCTGTCATGCGGTCCAGCGGGCTCGTGCAGGCTCGTGCACATGGCCATCCGACCGTCGCCATCGCCGCATACCGGGGATTCCCTGCCCTGGCATGGGATGGGATAGGATGGCATGGGATGGCATGGGATGGCATCCGATGCCATGCCATGCCATCGCATCGCATCGCATCGCATCGCATCGCATCCCATCCCATCCCATCCCATCCCATCCCATGCCAGACCTAGCCCATCAGATCGGCCAGCCGCGGGTCGCCCGGGGTCCATGCCGATCCCTCGCGGCCGAGGGGCCGCCGCGGCCGGGAACGGCCCGCAACGAGGACGCGGCGCAGCGGCCGCGATGCGTGCGCGCCGCGGGGCGACAGCGCCGACGGCCGACGGCCGCCATGGCGCCGTCCCCATTTAGCAGCCGTCGTCGGCTCTCACGACGGCCGTGGGCGTCGAGGTCGAGGGCGATCTCAGGCACCGCAGCGCAGCGCATCCACGGGACGCCGCCACCCCTGCGGCCGTCGCCATTTCGGCGCGACCGGCGCACCCCTGCGGCCGTCACGCGCCGCAGCCTCGGGACCCGTCCGCCGGGAGGCGGCGCTCGCGGCGCAAGCGCCTCCCGGGGCGACCTGCGGGTTCGTGGTGGGCCGAGCGCAGGTTTTCGCTGCGGTGCCTCCGTCGGGCCCGGCCAGCGGTCATGCGATGGCGATCCCGTCGTCCACTCAGATGGCGCGCACAGGGTTCCCCGGCGGCAGCGCTGGACGTCGTGAAACGTCGTAGCGACGGCCGCGATATGGCGTAGCCCCGCGAGCCTCCCCCCCGTCCAGCCGTCCAGCCGGCCAGCCGGCCAGCCGGCCAGCTGGCCGCCCATCAGCCCGGACGCGCCATTTCCAGGGGGAGCTGGCCCGGGGTCGATCGGGAGCCGCCGCGCGGACGACGAGTCGCCGGTCGCCGCTGATCCGCGGCTGCGTCAGCCGCGCTCGTCCGCATGGCCTCGGGGTCCAGGCCACGCCTCCGCGTCGCCCGGAACCGCGGGGTCCCGGGGGCCTCGGCGGCCGACGGGCCGTCGCCACGGGCGGCGCCGCGCCCGATGGCCGCCGTCTGGGCCGCGGGTGACGGCCGCCGCAGGCCGGGGCGCCGCCGCCACCCACGGCGAAAGCGGGCGGCGGCGGCGGCGGCGGCGGCGGCGGCGAAGGAGCCCCGCCAGGATGGAAAGAGGCCGCCGCCAGCGCCGCCGCTGCCCGGCCGCCGCCCCCGTTGGCGGCTCACTCGCCGCCCGCCATCCGCCCAACCCGGCCGGCGGTCCCGGGCCGTCCCGGGTTGTCTCAGCGTCGCGGCGTCGCAACGTCGCGGCATCCCGGCGGCCCGCATCCGCCCTCGGCGCGGCGTCCGATGCGATGCTGCCAGGAGGGGCACCGCTCTCGTGTCCGACCGCCTGCTCAGCGGATCAGCGCCGCTGCCGCCGCTGGCGACGGCGGCGGCGCATGCCGGGACAGCGGAAGGACCGCGTGGCCGACCCACGCCAGCCCAGGTTGAAGGGGGGCCCGTGCGGCCGTGATCGGCACGGCCACGTGCCACGGGCCACGGGCCACGGGCCACGGGCCACGCGACCCCGCGAGGCTCCGCTTCCTCGGCGCGGCGACCCTCCCCGCGACGCCGCATCCACGTGCCTCGCCGCCCCGCGCGACGCCGCGACGGCCATCCACCCCGCCTCGCGTCGTGACGACGGCGATCACCGCGTCTGGCCCTTCCCACGTGATGACGACTCCGGCAAAACGCGCTGCGGCGATCGCGGCGCTCTCGGCCAAGCGGCCAAGAACCGACAGCCCCGCCGCGGCCGCGGCCGCGGCCGCGGCCGCCCCCGCGACGCCGACGCCGACGCCGGCCGTCGGGCCCGCCAACCCGACGGTGCCCTTCCTGGCGCCCTACAGTCTCGTCAGTCGACGTCCGGACGGCGTCTGCTCGCTCAAGCAGCTATGCTGGCGCACCCTGGAGCGTTGCTTGCCACGTAACGTACGCCCCTCGTTGGGATCCGCGCTCGGGCAGCGCGCCTCGCAACGCGATAGCCATGAGCTCCGACGGGGGTGGTGCCGGGGCTGGCTCGCCCCGTGCGGATGCCCGTCAGGCCAGGCCTGAAGCGTGATTGAGCGAACTCACCCCTGGCTGGCTCTCTGTTGGTGGTCTTGATCGATGCAGAACTCGCCACGTACCTCGGTGAGATTCCTTATCACCTGCTGGAACCCCTGCTCCGCAAATGCAACCCGGAGCTGGTAAGTCGCCATCGTCCGACCCGTCCGAAAGGGTCTGATCGGCCATGCTCACGATCAACTCACGCCGGATCTGATGGTATGATTTCACGGATGTTCGCCGATGCCGCCCGTTTAGCTGTATGCGATTGAGGAAGAGAATCCGACGCTGGTGCCCGAGACCGAGGTCCTCTGGCGGGACCACTGCTTGAACAGCTTCCGCGAGTTCCGCGATGCCGTCGACGCCGACCCGCATTGGACACCGCCGCCGCCGCCGCCCGATCCCGCCGCCGCCGCCACGTCGCCCCACGACGACGCCCACGACGACGCCCACGACCACGGCGACGAGGACGCCGACCCGCCGCCGCCCGCCTCGGCCATCACGCGGCCGTGCCCCTGGCGCTCGCTCTACCTGCGCACGCAGCACGCGGCCAACGCGCGCGAGCGGCGGCTGCGCCTCAAGCTGCGCGCCATGCAGTCCGACGAGGCGGCGCGGCGCAACGCCCGCGCCATCGTCGTGCTGCCCGCGACGCGCGCCGCCCTCGCCGCCG
>ML014307.1:0-33685 GCA_003615045.1 Caulochytrium protostelioides | reverse complement strand
AGACAGCGTCGGATGTTCAACGCGGCATTGCGATCGCGCTTCACAAACTTGCGGTGAGTGGCCTTATACCACAGCAAACATCGAACCACCGTCCCGTGGCGCCAGCGTTGCCCCGGCTTCAGGGCCACATTCGTCTGGGCATACATATGGGTTGCTCGGACCGGGTTGGCCGGCGTCGGCGCGGTCGGGGAAGCACCCGCACGAGTACTGCGGGGCGGGTTGATCCGCGTCGGCGCCGTCGAGCTAGCGCCTGACCGGGACGTGCGGACCGGGTTCACGGCCGCAGGTGCGGATGGGAGAACACTCGTCCGGGACGCACGAGCGGTCGACACCTTCGTCGGGTCCCGGAGATTCACCGTGGTCAGGAGGTTATCCGTCTCAGCATGCACCTGGGTCATCCGGAACTCGTTGACCAGGACGGTGCGGAAGCGCTGGGTGCACGCCTTGTACGCGCGAGCGGTTGGAACCGAGATCTCGCCTTTGCCGCCGGAGGCAAACTTGGAGGCCCCATAGGCGACCACCGCTTTAGCGACCACGGGCACCATCTCCGTGGCCGCCTCCTTGGCGACGCGGTTCATGAACTTGGCAAACACGCGCTGCTTGCCACTGTATAGTCGCAGGCGTTGGCTTGCCCAGGCGGCTTCAGAAATTCGGCCCACAGCGGTTCGTACGTGGCGAGCCACACCTCCAGAAAGCGGTGGTGCGCGGCGAGCGCTGTGCCCTTGGATCTCATCTCTGACATCCCCTGCAGCGGCTCTTTCAAATGGCGCTGCCACGTCTCTGGCTGCTTTTGGGCGGCTTTCGTGCTGGCTTCCACATAGTACTGCTTTCGACTCAGCTTCCTACTGGCGACGTGGTCTCTGGGCCCTACCATGGCCATAAAGAAGATGTTAAAGCGGCTCGGGTCGTTCCCGATGATGCAGTACTTATCTAGGCTGTGTGTCGGGGGGTTTCTTGGTCTGATCGGAGCCGTCTCCCAGGGGGGTGCTCGGTCTGATCGGGGCTGCCTACCAAGGGGTTCTTGGCCCCGAGGGCAGACGTGACGGCGTCGGCACGTTGGCACGGCGTCGGCCACCCTCTTATGGCGCTCGAAGTCGAAGCGCACCCTGACCCCATCGCTGTCGATGGTATGAGTGAAGGTGTGGTTGTTGCCTTCCAGTTTGCGAACCGCCAGGGTGGCCGCCTTCTGTTGTATGGCCATGGCCTTGAAGGTCTCCTCGTTGCAGGCCACCCGCTTGAGTTCCGTCAGCAGACCGTAGAGCACGCGGATGTCGATCGTGATAAATTGGACGCCCCGCTGGGCCACCGGCACGACGTTGATGGCCCTCTGCTCAGCGGATTCCAGGTATCGCCAGACGAGAAAGGCGTGGCGCACGAGATGGGGCAAGGTGTCCTTCCTTTTCAGCCAGCGACTGGGCACTTGTTGGTCCGCCGCGATGCCTAGCATCACGTGGCGGCGTGCTCAGGCGCGTGCTCAGCCACCGTCTGCTCCATGAGGGGCGACCGCGCCACGGCGTCCAAGTCTCGGCGCGGCTTCCAGCCGCAGATGCGATTCCATATCCTGACATACTGCGGGTCCGTCGGGCCCTTGGCCGCTTGGAAGACGCGCAGGTATTTCTTGACCCGCGTCTCGAAGCTGAGCTGGAAGTAATTGAACAGATTGCTCCTGTAATTTTTGGCGCCTGCGACGTATATATTCGTATCGAGGTGGCGCTGCGTAGGCAGTCTGGCAGCCAGCTGCGGGTAGTCTCGATCGTAGTCGCGCACATAAGAATATGGCTTCCTCGCGCCTGCGCCCCCAGCATGAGCTGCTGATAGAAGCTCAGATCGGTCAGGTCAGGCAGCTCCGCTGCCAAGACGTCCTCGACGCCGTCGAAGCATCGCTTTAACAGCGCGATGTTGGCGATGCAGTGGCAGAGAGAGAAGGTATCCACGCGTGCGCGGATCGCGTCTCGGACCCGCCGTTTGTCATCGCCCTGCAAGTGCGTGAGTAGTGCAGCCTCGACCACCGTCTCCGTTCGGTTCTTACGCTCTTTCAGCTTCTCGGCACGGTCGGGTCGACGACGCTTCGGGGGGACGCTGACGACGCTGGTGTCATCGCCACTTGTGTCGCTCTCGGCGTCTGCCATCTTGGTATGGACCGCGCAGGTGATGGGGACAGGAAAATTCACTGTAGTGACTGAGTGTGGGATAGGAAGGTGGGGGCTATGGGGTCTGCGATACGAGCCCGGAAGAGAGGACAATGCCAACTATCCCGACCATCGATTCGCTCATCATCACCATGATCCTCTCACGCGCAGTTTATATAGTACGCCGGGCGTGTGCTGGTTGTAATTTGGTGTCTGATTCAAGTATTAGAAATGGGATGGAATTGGACCGGAGATCGAGAATAGCGCGTGCCGAGGGGCCAAGCTCGGCAACGATCACGATCATTCTCATCCAAAATGGTGCGTGCGTTAACGGAAGGATACAAAGGGTGTAGAGCGCTCGGGTTGCGACTCTATCACCAGGATTGCACCGTCTCTAGCACATGGTGGAGCTGACGGTGGAGCTGAACAAAACAGGTATATGCGAAGATATCCGGTTTGGGCGCACGCCTGATAGCAAGGTGCTCCTGCCTAGGCCAAGCTCAATCACGATTCGGGGGCATCGCAACGGAACCTGGCAGTCATCCAGCTTGTCCCCCCCGAGACAAGCTGAACGTCGGTCAAGACAAGTAGCATCATTACACTCAGACGTCCGTTTGAACCGGATCTCGCAAATTCATAAAACAAGAGTGTCAGGCGCAGCTATCGCGGCGCGAGGCAAAGAAACCAGCTACACGAGCTATACGGCAAGCACAGGAGCAGGGAACCTCTGACCGCCCGCGTCGTAATGCTTTGCGGGCTTGGTTAGCTGCGAAAGGGTGCAAAACAAGGCGCAGATGCTGGAACGAATGGATCGCGATTTGCGGCGAGGTTCGTATTGCGGTACTTCGGGTAGGCGAGCACTAGCGGCCTGGAAGTCGGGGTCGGAGCAAGTTTCGATCGCTAATGAGGCTGGCGAAGCACAGACGTCGACAGACACCGGGGAAACGTGAGGCAGTTCGAGGGTATCGCATGTCATCTCGTTGTTGACGGGTGTGGGTGGACTCTGAGGAGACCCGTTCGACTCATCGATATCGTCGATGTGGGATGAGACAAGATCACAAGCGGACATGACAAGAATTGGTGCCATATCGACATTCTGGTTTATCACAGGCGCGGGAACGTCGAAAACCTCTTCGGCCATCTGGACGTGGAACCTATTGGCAAGTCCGTCGATGGTCGATGAAAGCCTGTGGCAGTACGAGGCGACGGCCTTATACTCGGCATGCATGTAAGGAAAGTCCGCGTCATCTGCCGAGAGGTTGATTTTGAAGTGCGTATTGACACGCTGCACAATCTCATCGCTGCACGTCTCTTCGGCGAAGGCGGAGCGACGGAGCACGGCTACGGCCTTGAGGGCCATGGCGGGTGTGATAACCCAGTCTTCGATGGGAGCGTCGGCCAGCTCGACGGAAGCAGCTTCGAGCTTCGAAGGAGCGGCGGCAAGCTCAACACCCGCGTCGAGAATCGCGACAGGAGCGCTTTCCTGTGGCAATGGCTCCTCGACGGCGGGAAGGGAGACATCAGACGACACTCTACACGAAGTGCTGAGCGTGGCCAGGGGCGAAGGGGACGCGAGGACACACTCCTCGTCGACCATGGCGGCCGAGCTCTGAATGAGCGTCTGGTTCGAGTTGAACGTGACCGAGGCGGCGATATTTTTCGCAACCAGCATGATCTTACTCGGGGCCTTCGCTGCCTCGACCCGACCGGTCTTGGCGCTGCGCCAGGAAAAAAGTTTGATCGCCATTGTGATTGGAGATCGGGCTTAAGTTGCGAGGAATGTCAAGAGCACGGGCGATGCTTGAGCGTCAAAGCATCAAGGACTGCAAGAGGGTAGAGATCAAGCGGTAGGCAAGAGCAAGGCCACAAGCAAAAAGGGGCAACGGAAGGACGATGAATGCAACCGCAGATTGGATAGCGATAACGAAATCGACGAGAAAAGCGACGACGACAAAACATAAGAGCAGGAGCGAGAGCGGAACGGTCAGATGATTTCCGAGCTCATAACTCATCTTTGTCTGTCCCTCGTCCGCCCCGTTCTAGCCGTCCATGCATCATTTGGCGGTTAAACCGATTCACGGCTATGACACCGAAACGAAGTCGGCGCTCCTGGTACCGCTTTTTATACCTTTTAATTTCCCACTGCCGATCCCGGCATCGATGCGGTGAATGAGTATGGACCCTTCGTGACGTTCTGCCGAACAGCAACAAGGGTGAGCGCCGATCGGAGACAGCGAGAAGGCCGCATGGACGCCGCGACTTCGACGCGAGGCGTTTTTCACAAGGTGGTCCATGAGCGACACCCGTGAGACGGCATGGGGTGGATGGCCACATCGTCTGGCGGCTCGTCTGGCGGTTCGTCTGGCGTCTCCCGTTCGTCACTCGCCGTCGCGCGGCATGGTGTGGCGTCCTCGACTCGTCGGCACCTCGGTCGGCTGCTCGATCGATCGTCCTCGGGACCAGACGGGCTGCCGGAACGGCGACGGTGACGATGAGTGGCATGGCGCGCCGTCGCCACCCCCCACGGGAGCGCCCAGGCTCGGCGCCGATGTCCGCATACCGCGATCGTTGGAGTGTTCGAACGTTTCGAAGCCCGCGGGGTTCGGGTGAAGAAGCGACGCCCAACGACGAATGGCCATCGGCCGACTCGGGTGCGCGCCCGCTGCCGCTTCCCTGGCGGCGCTCGCCTATCGCCCATCGGCACTTCCGACGACGCTCAGGCGCCGCGGCCGAGCCGGGCCGGTGGGACGCCGGTGGGACGCCGGTGGGACGCCACGCCACACCGCTGTGGTGCGGCCGCGGGGCGCTTCAGGGTCACCCCCACGATGCGTGCGGCGATGCCGGTGAAGCGGCGGGATCGGGGCGACGAGCACGAGAACGGGCCGCTCCTCAGGGAGCCCGTCCGGCATCGGACATGGGGAGACGCCCGGATGCCGCGATCGGCCGCAGCCGCTGTCGGGCGATCCCATGCCAGTGCAACGCCGTGGGGCCGCGGCCGAGATGGCCATGATGGGGCATGGACCGGGCCAGAGCGCTGGCATGTCGCCCGTCGCCGGCTCGCAGGCCGGTCGCCGAGTGGCTTGGCGAGTGTTCCCACGCCGGTCGACACCGGGGCAGCGATGAATATGAGCCCAGGGCCTGGAGGCACCGCAGCATCAAACCCAGAACCTGAGAGGCATCAGCAGCGCGTCACAGATGCCTCGTGAGCACGATGATTGAGATCATCATGACGTCTCCGTGGAAGTGCTGGAAACGAATCGTACGTGGTCGTTCAGCGTCGGCGCGCTCTCGCCCGTATGGTCGCGCGCTCAGAGGGCAATGAGCACGCAAGCCGGCGTGATAAGACGATTTCGCGCGTGTCTGCAGGATCATGGCGAGACTACACCCAACAGCGCCTGATAGGACGAGTCTCCATCAGGTATTCTTCCTCGAGACTTAAGTCTCAAGTCGGCCGTGGTAGTGGCACGACTGAAGATTCGTCGTGAGGACGAGCCCGGACACTGATTGGCCTTGGCAATCGCCTCATCGAGCTGAAGCTTCAATCCGCCGACCAACGGAACCGAATTATAGAGAATCTTGCAGAACACCTGTACGAGCGCATGCGATCCGCTTTCGCGGAATCGCGCTTTCGGATATGGTGTCACCAGGCGTGGGATAAATGAAGAGCCATGAACAATGCATGTGAGTCGGCCAACACGAGCCGTGTTCTGCGTCATTGTAAGCGATGAATCACGGAGACAAGGCACAATGAACGCGTCCGTCTAGCACGATCGAAGATCTCTGTTTACTAGACTTCGGCATGCCCAATGCTGATCATTGGTTGAATCCCCCGCCGTATCAGCGTGGTATCAAAACGCAAAGCAGTTGATGGGCGCGTCGGGGGTGAGGGTCTTCCGAGTCAACGCAAATAGGAAAGAGCGGGGTAAGAAGCGCCATGTGTGGGTACGGTTGTTCCGAGACGGCTCAGTAATGAGTGCGACCCACTGGCAGAGGGATTCAGCTCATTAATCGGTGGATATGATTTGGAGAGCCGTCGTGGCCGTAGCGCAACGAGGACCGGCTTAGTCTGCAATGAGAATCAGGCGACGATGGTCGACCGTCGATGTACGAAAAGAACGTCTTAATTAGAATACGCGCTATTCGAGATCCGAGGTTTGAGCGGGCGTACGCCACTAGAGATCTTGCAACCGTCGGGAAATAATCAAGCGTCGAGGACCGTAGCTCGTTGTTGTGATCGTCATGCATGACAGACGCGTGCTGAAAGACGCGTGCTTTCGTCTCTAAGCCCCTAAATTTGAAGGCTTCCCAGGGTGCCTTCCAATTTGACCATCGCGCATATACCATCATCCAAAATCAAGAACTTGGCACAATCACCAGCACAAGCCCTCATCTGGCGATTCATCAGCAAGCATACACTACCATTATTCCCAGACACAGTTTACTCACAAGAATCGTGTCTGAGAGATCCCGCGATGTAAGTCACTTGGACGTATACCATGCATATCATATCGTGTATCCGGGGGGTATGCCCAGACGAATGGGGTCCTGAAGCCCGGTCAACGCCGGCGCCAGGGACCGTGGTCCGAGGTTTGCTGTGGTAAAAAGCCACTCACAGCAAGTTTGTGAAGCGCGATCTCAATGCCGCGTTGAACATCCGGGACTGTCTGACCTTACTCGTCTGACCAGAGGCGCTGTGCGGCGGAGCAAGCCAGGTTGCAGCCCAAGGTCGGCAAGCTCATCCCACACTGATCCGAATGCGCTACTGCCTCGGTGGGGGTCCCCTGGGGGGCACCACGGAGGAGATGGCGTGCGCGTTAGGTGCCATGAAGAGCCTATATATACGACAACGTTAAACAAAAGTATAAAAATGATGTCCCATCAGCGATCGGGTTGCGGGCTCCGCGGCTGCCTGTTCGCTCGATCGAATGGTGACGGGCCCTTGAAGACGGTCGCCAGATGCGCGTTTGCGGCCTCCGTCAGCTCGGTTTCCTCAGAACCCAGCCGACCCACGTTGTCAGCCGTTACCCATCCGTCGCCGCCCGGTTGGCCGCTGAACGACGCCATCATCGTGGCCAACTGCGTCGCATCCATAGCAGCCACGCCGGCGCTTCCGCCCGCCGAGCGGAAGAACGCATCGGCACGCGACTCCCGCGCGGCAGTCTCCGCGTCGTCCGACGCCGCATCCTGGTCTTCATCGGAGCCGTCACCGGCGCCAGGGAACTGCGAGGCGACATCCGACAAGTTCTGGAAAAAGTCGTCCAACTCAGTTGGGTCCGATGGCCGCAGGGTCAGTTCGGTCATCGGAGCGTACGGCTCCGGCGCGCTCTCATCGGCGCCGCTGGCCTCGTCGGCCCCGCTCGTGGCATTGTCACCCGCCCCATGCGATGCCGAAGCCGCCGGCGGAGGCGTCTCGTGGGAGGCGATGACCGCGCCGTGGGCATCGAGGAGCTCGCTGGTTTCCAGCTGACAGTAGAGATGGGGGCCCGCGGGGTCGAGCCGGTTCATGGCATGCACGACAATCGTTTCATAGTCGATGCTCAGGTAAGCGGGGCCGTTGTGGGCCGCGAACGTGATGTACAACGCGTCGGCTGCGATCACAGCCTTCCCCTCACAGCCGGCAGCCAGACCTGCAGACGACGGGAGACCCGCCGGGAAGGCAGGGGAAAAGAACCATGACACGACGTGCGATGCCGTGCTCTGCAGCCCATCGGGCGCATCGCCCTCAAAGAGATGAATCGGCATGATGTGACGCGACAGCAAAATTAAGGTGTTCCGACCGTCTTGAAGGTCGTGCCGGGAACACCCGAACAACGTCGAGCGATGCGTGTAGACGGAGAGAAAGGGAACGAACAATCTACAGAGTTATCGGTGCTGCCTGCTTGCGTCGGTCCTCGCCGCCAATGTTATCAGTCACCTGGCACACGGCTAATCGAGGGGCGCTGGCGCTCGTGGAGTGGGCCGCGTGCGGTCGTCAAATGAAGTCACCGGGTCCTTCTCTCCGCTCACGGCGGGGGAACGGACCGGCGGTTCTGCAAGCCGAACACACCCCGCCGCCCCACCGCCTGCAAACAAGGAGGCTTGTTCCATGTCCTCGCGTAACGCCACTCGGTACGACTATGCAGCCACGCGCGGCCGCACCCTGGAGCTGCAGGCTGTGCGAGCTTCCTTCACACACCGCCATCGATCTTCCGCCGGAACGAGGTCTCGGCCGGCAGCCGTCTCGCCATATAAATAGAAGGCTTATAACTTATTTCTCTCTTCGAACAAATACCAATTGTCGTACGACATTCTCGGATCGTATTCGGGAAGGGTGGCTGAACTGATGTCATTTGGCGCGTGGCGGAGCGCTCATCGCCGAACATCAGTCTGAATCCTGCTCTAGCGTCGAGCCAAATTCTATTCTAGCAACGCATTTTCGGGTATTCATCTGACCGATCTATTCTCTGAACTGGTCCCGCTACCACCCTTGTTTGACCAGTTAAGATTGCTGCGACTGCTACCATGGCCACCCTCGCTCCACCGTCGGTGGCGAACTGCGTCGACCCAGGCGCCGCCAACTGGGTGCGTGATCACTGGTCCCAAATCAAAGATGTGAGCGAAGCGAGGCGGGTGCGTTACACCACGCCTCCGCGCGTTTTGATCGCGGTCACGGGCAGCGTTGCTGCCATGAAGCTGCCTGAACTCATTCAAGAACTAGTTCGAACATGCAAGGTAAGCTAGGCGGATGCCGTTTCTTGACCATGTTGCGTTTGCGCGCTTGTTGTTCTCGCCTTCCAATGCACAGATCGCCTATTTTCTCATATGTTTGTTGATTTCGGTTTTTACGGTGACCTGGTGGGCGACACAACCACGAATATCGCGAATGCGCCTCGCGTGACCCGACACCGGAACGTCCCTCATCTACGGTCCATGATGCGATGGTAGATCCCACGGTCGCACGTGGCGGTCGTGACCACGAAGCATGCCCAACATTTCTTTACTGCCGACGATCCGAGGTTAGCGAGCGAAACGGACCCTATCCGCGTGTGGACGGACGAGGACGAGTGGCAGTCCTGGAACCAGCGTGGCGATTCCGTGGTCCACATCGATCTGGCCAAGTGGGCCGACGTGCTGCTCGTTGCTCCCCTCGATGCCAACACGCTGGCCAAATGGAGCCAAGGGCTCTGCGATAACCTCGTGTCGAGCGTCATGCGTGCGTGGGAAGTCGGGGACAAGCCCGCCATTGCGGCGCCAGCTATGAACACCCGCATGTGGTCGCATCCACTGACCGCGAAGCAGCTCGCGGTGCTGACGCATGACTTAAAGGTCAAGATTGTTGTGCCCGTTGTGAAAACGCTGGTGTGCGGCGATACGGGCGTGGGCGCCATGGCCCACCAGCCGCAGATCATCGATGCGCTGCTCAGTGAGCTGCTCGGCGTCACGGTCAATCTCTCTACGACCATGTAATCCTACCACATCTTGTGTCTGAGTGTATGCACCAAGACCCGCGCGGATCGCGAATTCAAGGCTCGGTGGTACTGTTCGATCTTGTCGACGTAGGCTCGCAAGGCTCGCGGCCAACGGTTCTTCCTTTAAGTCGAGGGTATCCAACGTTGCAAAAATTCTCTTGTCGCGTTCCTAGTGGCGGGCGCGTCAGGTAAGGGCCTATATACACTAGAAGCTCGTGTATATAGAAAGGTTAGACGGATGGTTAAACGGGTGATTCGCAGCCGGCTGACGTCTCTCGTCATGGAGCAACCGCGCAGACCCTAGATGAGTTATTTCCCGTCACTGCTACGGTCGTGGGCGATATCCTTGGGATTGATATCGTAGGGCCGATCTTATCGGCCACACGCGTGAAGGCCTCCCAAGGGGCCTCCCAATTAGAACAGCGCATATAGACCATCTTTTAAAATCAAGAACATAGCACCATCACCATCACACGGCCTCATCTGGCGGGTCATCAGCAAGATAGGGTTCGCAGATCACGGCGAAGGCCATGGTAGAGGCCACGAACGCACCTTTGCTGATGCTGGCGATTGTCGCAAACTACTGGCCTCACAGCACGTGTGCCGTGGCCTTCCATCTGCCGCCAGGCCATGGCGTGGGTGACTACATGCTCAATGACGACGACGACATTTACATCTATGTCCGCAAGAAGCAAGGCTAGGCTTTCGTTGAAGAATACCTGATCGTGGGCGTGGACGCGACCATCCTGTGGGGTCGATCCCGAAAGTCGGCCGCGAAGCGCCGTTCAGGTATCTGCTGGAATGGACACAGGAGCGCTAGTCGGATGCGGGCGAGGCCGTTTACCGGTGGAGCGGACAGGGGCTGTATCCGGCTGATCACGTGGCTTACATTGGCGAGAACGTGGGGAACTAGAACGTGTACATGGCCACGGGCGATGCTGGCAACGGCTTGACGCACGGCGTGCTCGCGGGGAGTCTGCTCGCGGACCAGATCACGGGCAAAGCGCACCCAAGGCAGACGACGATTGCGGCGAACCGTAACCTGTCCGGAAAGCCGGCGGTGGACGCGGGCATCCACAACGTCAAGATCCCGACGGCCAACGCGGGCCTCGCCAGCGGCGACTGTCCTACATCGAGGATATCCTGCTGGGCACCGGCGCGATGCTGGGCCCCCTGGCCGTGAAGGGCGCGTGCCGCGACGACGACGGTAATGCGTACGAGTTCAGCGCGGTCTGCCCTCACCTACAGGGGCCGCTGAAGTGGAACCCCGTCGAGAAGTCGTGGGACTGCCCGGCGCACGGCAGCCGCTTCAGCTGCAAGGGCATGCTGGTGCAGGGCACGGCGAAGGGCAACATGACCCAGAAGTGATCCCATTCGTGATCGGGGCATTGCGACGCCGTCGAAAGTCAACCCCGCCCCCGCCCCCCTGCTATGGTGCTGTCCTCCCGTGATTTGTGACAAAGCCTCGAGCGGGGTTCAGTATCGCCATATCGCCCATCTTAGAAGACCACTCGCAAGACGTTCCGACATCTGCTTCCTGCGGACCATCACTCATTGCACCGATCGCGGGCCTTGCCAGACGTCGACCGAAAGGAAGGGAATGAAAAGGGAGAAATTATGGTATGTTGAGTTCGGCTCCTCTGTCGCTCCACAAGGCAACTTAATGCCCGCAGAAAAGCGGTGGTCAAGCCAACCTGACAAAAACGCAACGAGTGCTAGGCCAGGACAGCAGGCTCGACCGATGCTTTCCTGGACTGGACCCGCATTGCTGCAGGCAGTCCAGGGAAAGGCCAAAGACGACAGGAGTTGGAGCCAAACCCATCCCACCGCCACACCGCACGGCGCGACTTCCGAAAAAGCGCAGCCATGTGGTGGGGCGGGTTGAAAGGGATTAGTCTCGGGACAAGATGGAATCAGCGAGGGTGATGGAGTAGCACGCAAAGCCGATTGAAACAAGCCCTTATGATGAATACAGGGCAACACAAAGTGTTGCTGTGGTCTCTCCTCCATTCTTTTGACCTCGCATTGCCTTCACGAGACCCGCCATATTCACCTGACCACCACATGAGTCTAGCGTCGTTGGAAGCGTTTGTCCATAGCCGCTTGACGCGTCGCACTTTTATAGGTGTCCGTTCCGGCCCGTTCTCCGCTCGCTCAAGCTCCGCCTCGTCTAAGCCCAACCCCATGCGCCACAAAAAAAAACTCCGACCCAAGCCATGCCACAAATAAAAAGAATACTCATTACTAAGGCACTGCGGTGGCCGCTTCCTCGCGCATATAGCGGAGGTACTCCTCATGGAGCTTAGTCTGGGTCGCAAACTCCTTCTCGAACTTCTTTTTGCGACTCTTGGGCAGTTCAGCCCCCTCGTGGTCGGTGATCGGGATCCCGCGCTCATCGTAGGCGGTGTACTGGCCCGCGTGCTCGCCGAGACGGAACATGTCGCAGGGCGCAATTTGGCCCTTCATGATCTTTTCCAATCGCTTGGCCTGCTGCTCCTGCAGCCGCTGGGCCTTCTCGGCGGCGCGTGCGGCTTCCTTGGCACGCTTGGCCTCGCGCTCCTGCACGAGCTGCGCGGCGTCCACCAGCTTGACGAGGGCGCGGCCGTCGTCCTGATCGTCCAGCACGACGCCGAGATCCGGCAGGACCTCGTCGCGAATCGCATCGCAGAGCGCGAGGATTTTCTTGTTGTCCAGAGACGGCGACTGAGAGAGCGAGCGCAGCTGGTCGCGCAGACGCGAGATCGCTTCGGCGAACGGGTAGATGCGGTCCTCGCTGGATGCCGCAGTATCGGGCGCAGCGAGGTTGGACAGGCCAAAGAGGGACAGCATGCGTGTGACATAGCCCGAGACGGCCACCAGCACCTCGATGTTGGCGGCGCGCTTGGCGGTCGTCATGTAGATGTTGGCTTTGGAGACAAGGTCGCGGAGCTCGGCCATCACCTGGGGCGTGTTGAAGTTGTCGCAGAGTGCGGCATGCACGCGGGCGCGCGCGCCCACGAGGTGCGCATACAGCGTCTTCTCGGCGTCGTGATACTGGTGGCGACTGCGGTTGATCGTGCTGCCGGCCTCCTGGCGTTCGAGGGCACGAACGTTATTGATGTAGTTGAGGAACTGCTGCTCGACAGCGCGACACTCCTCGAGCGTGCTGACCTTGTAGTCAAGCACCGCGTCCCAGCTGTGCAGAAGGAACATGAGACGGATCCGCGACGCCGGGTGTTGCTCAAGGGCTTCACGGATCGTGATAAAGTTCTTGAGTGACTTGCTCATCTTTTGGCCCTCGATGTGGAGATGGCCGGCATGCAAGAAGTAGTTCGTCCACTGGTCGTGGTCGAAGTAAGCCTCGCTCTGAGCGATCTCATTGTCGTGGTGCGGGAAGGCTAGGTCGATGCCTCCCGAGTGAATGTCTAGCGTGTCGCCCAGAACTTCGGAGGCCATGACGGAGCACTCGATATGCCAGCCGGGGCGACCAGGACCCCAGGGGGAGTCCCACGCGGGTTCGCCCGGCTTGGACGTTTTCCACAGAGCAAAGTCTGACGGCGCGCGCTTGTCGCTTGCTGCGCCAGTGCTCAGCGAGCCCTCGCCTTCCTGGATTAGTCCAAGGTTGTTCTTGGCACCCGGCTCCAGCTTGGCATAGTGGTGGCGCTCGTGGCTGTCGAACGCCTGCGAGTCAAAGTAGATAGAGCCTTTCACTTCGTAGGCGTACCCATTGGTCATGATTTTCTCGACCCACGCGACGATCTCGGGAATGTATTCGCTCACGCGCGTCAGCAGATCGGGCTTCTTGACGCCCAGCGCTTCCATGTCGCTAAAGAAGGCGCGCTCCCACGACGCGGCATACTCGCGGAACAAGCTCGGATCCGACAGCGTGTGCCCGGAGGCCTTATCCAGCGAGGCGGCCACGATATCGCGCGTCTCCTCAAGCAGATGGCGCGTCGCGTCCCTCGTCCGCTTCGAAGGATCGGCATCAGAAAGAAGCTTCGAGGACGCCGCCATGGCTGCTACGGCGCGCGTCGCCGTCTTCAGATAAAGATCGAACTTGGGCTCGATCTTGTCGTCTGGTCGCACGAGCGCCGAGCGGTAAGCATCCCACTGGCGTTCGATCTGATCGGGGGACCACGACGGGGTCGCCGTCCCGGGCGCCGCATACGCACTCAGCTTGGTCTCGACGTACTGCTGCCAGTGCGCCAGCACCTCGCTGACGGCCGCGGCATCGAGGGCCTGAGCCGCGGCGAATTTACTGGAAAACAGAAATTTCTGGCGCGCGGCGAGAATGATTTTGTCATCGACATCGGTGATGTTCATGACATACGTCACATTGTACCCGAAGTAGTCGGTCATGATGCGGCGCAGGATATCGAAGGTGATGTACGCGCGGGCGTGGCCCAGATGCGCGGCGTCGTAGACGGTTGGGCCGCAGGTGTACCACTTGACCTCCTTGCCTTCCATCGGGTGAAAGGGCACCTTGCTCTTCGTCAGGGAGTTGCGGAGATGTAGCGCAGTCGCCGGCTGGGCTGCCGGGGCCCGCCATTGGGCCGGGTCGGCCAGCGTCGGAGTTTCACTCGGCGGCATGGCAGGCGTGGCCGCGGTCGGTCGCGGTCGGGGTGCGGGAGACAACACGTGGTGCAGCGTGCACACAGAGCGGGACGCCGCGGCTGTTGGGACGCGTCGAATGCGGAAGCCGCAGCGCGGCAGGGCGATCGAGATCGGCAACAGAGAAAACGCCCGGCGAGCGTCCCACGGCGTCATGTGTTGCCTATTACGCGGCGGCGACGACAACAGTAGCAGTGGATTCAGCGGCTGGAGGCGCAGGGTGTGAGGTGGCGCGGTGCTATGGGCAGATGCGAGACGGGCAGCCGGGCGAAAGCAAGGGGTGCGCAACGGGTCGCCGGTTGGCGATGAAATATATTTTTTTTTGACGCGAACCTGCGAACCTGCTCGTGTATATTGGTCCTCCTTTGAGACGACCTAACACGCACGCCATGCCCTCCGTGGTGCCCCCCAGGGGTCCCCCACCGAAGCCGCGCGCATTTTGGGTCACGCTCGCCGCGCACTACCGCTTTCTAGAGGTGTGGCTCGCCGCTGTGGGCCTAGTTGTTGAAACCGCGCTGGGCACGCCAGCGCCTGCGGTTATACAGCGGCAAGCAGTGCGTGTTTGCCCAGTTCGTGAACCGCGTCGCCAAGGGGACGGCCACGGAGATGGCGCCCGTGGTCGCTGATGGCGCATCCGTTTATCCCCGAAGGCAAGGGGGAGATCTCGGTTCCAACCGCTCGAGCGTATCAGGCGTGCGCCCAGCGGTTCCGCACCGTCCTGGTCGACGAGTTCCGGACGATCCAGGTGCATGCCGGGACGGATGACTTCCTGACCAGGGTGAAAACCCGGGACCCGTCCCGATGAAGGTGCCGATCGTTCCCGCGTCCCGGACGTGCGCCCGCTCGACCGCGCCGACACGAGTCAATCGGGTCCGCAACACCTGGGCGAGCGCCCACCCAACCGGGCCGATGCCGGTCGACGGGGTCCGCACGATCCGGGTATATGCTCAGAAGAATGTTGTCCTGAACCGCGGTCAACGCCGGCGCCAGGGGATCATGGTTCGATGCTTGCTGTGATGTGATGTCATCAACGGCAAGTTTGTGAACCGCGATCTCAATGCCGCGTTGAACCTCCGACGCTGTCTGGCCTTACCCGTCAGACCGAAGGCGCAACCTCGGGCAAGCGCCGCTGCAGCCCAGGTAAGCTCATCCAGAGAAGAAGCGAATGCCCTGCGGCCTCGGTGGGGACCCCTGGGAGGCACCACGGAGGGCATGGCGTGCGCGTTAGGTCGTCTCAAGGGAGCGCTTAGCCCTCCCTTATACACGAGCAGGTTCGCTCGTTAAAAAATTACAGCTTGCCTATCCGGTATCGTTCGTATCGCCATCAGGGATCGCCGTTGCAGCATCAGGTCATGACGCCCGCCGATGACCGCATGCTCCACCTGTCGCCCTGACTACGGGAAAACCGCTTGCGTGCGGAGCAGCCGGAGCTTTTCCAGATGCCGCGAGAGCCGCTGCTGATGGAAATCTTTCACGTGGGCGGTTGCCGGCAATGAGTCCCGCGGGTCGAGCGCGGCCGGTTCGGCCGTGAGCGACGGGCCGGTCAGGATCCCCGACAGTACGGGGGCGGCGGACGTAGCGAAAGAGGTCGAGGCCAAAGGAAGGAGATCGAAGGATTTTGGCAGTCCGCGTGCAGCGGCGCTCGTGCCGAACAGCGGACGACGGACCGCCGACTCCGGTTCGGGAGGGGCGGCGCCCGGCCACGGCGACGGAGAAGCGGCTGGCGACCGCGGCGGAACACTGAGCGCGCTGCGCGACGTGCGGCGTTCCCGCGGCGTCGCCGGCACCGAGGGCGCGTCGCTCGACTCGCCGTGGCGCTCGCGGCTCGGCGACACCGGTTTTCGAAGCGCGGGTGTCGGTACATCGAGCTGGACCGGAGTGACTTGGTACCGCCGGACGAGCGCCAGCAGCCGACCGTGCCGGTCGTCCACGTGGAGGCGGTCCCCTGCGTGGGCGTGGCGACCAATATAGTCGCGGCCCTCCTGCAGCGGGCTGGCGTTGTGCTGCGATGCGGTCAACCGCGTAGGCGACGGCTCGCGGAACAAGGCCAGCGCCGCTCGCGGCGGCGAGCGGACGACCGCGCGGTCCAGCAGCGACCGATCGGGGTCGAGATGGCCCGGCGAGGCGACCGAAGCGACGTCGATCGAGGACAGGCGGCGGCGGGCGGCGAGGCGCGACTCGCCTGCGAGCGGCCGCGAGGCGCGGGCCTCGGCGGCGTCGTCGCCGTGCGCCGCGTAGGACCGCGCGGATGCCGACATGAGGCTCGTGTCGGGAACGCCCAGGTCGTCGCCGTCAGCAGGCGCGCTGGCGCGGGTCGGGCTGGAAGGTGCGCTGGGGGTCCCCCCGGACTCCCGGCGCGACACGCGGTCGCTGTCTCCGATTTTGCCTGAAAAGCGCGAGCCGACGGGTGGACGGGGCTTCGCGGACGGGCCGAGGAAGGGGAGACGGGGCGGCGGAGGCGCGGCGGCCGGTCCAGCGGCCGACACCAAGGCGGAGGCCGTCGCCGTCGGGATGGGCGGCACATTGAGGGAGCTGATCAGCTGGGCGATGCGTTCTTCCGTCGTATCCCACTGGCTGACGAGCCGCGTCAGGTGCGGGAACAGCGCCGGGGTCCCGCGGTCGACGGCCTCAGGGCGTGGGTCAATCAGGGGCGGCCGCGTCTGCTGCGCCATCTGCAGGAAGCGCAGGGCATCGCTCGGCGTGTCCTGGCGATGCACGAGGGCGCCGTCGGCATGCCACAGACCCATCACCAAAAACTGGGCGAAGCGCTGCGACTGGCTGAGGTGCCGCGCGAGCACCGACCCGCGCAGCTCGAGCATGGCCTGGGCAAACGCGTCGGGCTCCAGCATCTCCTCCGTGGCAAAGTTCAAGGCGGGCACGCGCGCATAGTGCGCCAGCAGGTGATGCCAGAGCCGCACGTGGCGAGCGGGTGGCTGCCACTGGCCTGTCGCGATCGCCATGTAGACTTCGACCATCCTGGGCGCCAGCTTGGACTGGGCGAGCGCGACCGACAGTGCGGCGCTGCGCGGCGCCTCGTTAGCGGAGAGCGCAGAGACGCCGCGGCCGCCCAGGGTGGCGGGCGGCGTGCGCGCTTCCCTGATCTCAGAGCCCACCCCATGCTCGGGCCACGGCAGGTGGAAGAGAACATGGCCACGCGATGCTGCGGACGCCGAAGATGCCGCATCGGGGCCCGTCTCCGCCGCATCGGGGGCCATACTGGCCATGGCTTCCGCGATGGTCAGTACCACGAGGGCCCGAATGTCCGCCAGAGCGCAGTCGTGGCCCTGCGAGGTGATGTGGTGCAGGTTGGGCAGGTCGGGGAAGAGTGACTGCAGATAGGCGTCCCAGGAGCTCCGGCTCGTCAGAGTGACCGAGCGCTGAAGACAGGCGATCAGCGCGAACGACAGATCGGGCAGACAGAGGGCCGCCGCTTCATGGTAGGGCCCCGACGGCGCCGGCAGAACGTCCTTGGACCAGCGTCGGAAAGCCGCGGCGTCGCGCGGATCCATGTAAGGCGTCAAGCAGGCACTCAGCGGGATTCGCATCGGCGTCACGGACGCCGCGGCGCGCCGATGCGGCGGCACGAGCGCCAATGCCGCGGGCCGCTCGTCGCCACTGTCATGGACGAGCAAGGAGGTCGGCAACCGCAGCGACAGCGCGGATGCGAGTTGGGTCGCGCGGTTGAGACGGACGTTGGCGGCCAGCAACAGCATGTGGGCGAGCTTGGCCTGGTAGACGTGCCACGTCATGGTGTCGTCTGTCGGCGAGGCCGAGGCCGCGTCTGCGTCTGCAGTCGCGCTGGGATACGCGGCCGATGATGCGGGCGCCGAAAGCGTCGAGACACGCTCATGGCGATAGGACAGCACGAGACTGAGGGCTTGGTGGGCTTCCTGGAGCCACTCGACCACGTCCTTGGGCTCGTTCTCATGCGAGGCCAGTGTAGCCTCGACGCAGGCGCGGCCGGCAGTGAGCAAGCGGAGGTGCGCGTGCATTTCCTGCCGTGTAGCGATCCACCACGCGGTGAGTTGCGGCGAGGCCAGCGGCAGGAACATGTCCGAGTTGCTGTGCATTTTTTCGAGCCGCGCCAACAGCTGGTCAAAGCTGGTCGGGAGCTGCGAGATTGACGTCTCGTCGTCACTCGGCACATCACTCGTCAACGACCCATCGTCATCGTCATCGTCATCGTCATCATCAGCATCGTCCTCGTCGTCCGTTTGATGCAACATGGCTGCGCAGCAGTGATACCGCACCATAAAGTGCAGGAACAGCTCGTAGAGACGCGCCATCACCGGCAGCCGCGTCGCGCCGTCGGCCGAGGAGGCGGACGTCCCGGAAGCCGCGTCCGGATCGTCGCTCGCTGACGGCGAGCCGAGCGACGGCCGCGGGGCTAACGCATGGCTTGCGCCCCGGGGACCCGAGGCCGCGTGAGTATGCGCAAGCAGAGCATCGAGTGCGCGGCGATGGCCGACGGTGAGCGGGTCCCACACGGTGAGCACGGTGCGGTACCAGATCGCGTCATGCGCTTGTTCGGCCTGCGTCTCGAAAAAGACCCACGCGACGTCCGGACGGCCGCCGGCGAGCAGCAGCCGCAGATAGAGGGTTTTGACGGACGCGTCCTGCGGGAACACGCTGACGAGGGCGGCGGCGGCGTCCTGGACGTCGGCGTCGGCGACGACGTCGGGATGCAACGGCAGCAGCTGGGCGAGGGCGGCGGTCGCGAGCGGCGCGACGGCGGGATGGGGCACGCGCGCCGCGGCGCCGCTGGTCGCGCGGACCGCGTCGAGGACGAGCTCGAGCCGGAGCACGGCAGCGGCGGTGCGCATACGGCGGTCTGGATGGGCGCGCGTCGCGTCGTGCAGTCGCTGCGCCATGCGGCCCAGCTGGTCGACCGGGACCTGGCGCGCGATCGCGGCCCGGTGGGAGGTATACCACTGGCGCAGCGCATCGGCACGGATCCCGTGGCGCAAGTGGTCGGTCAGGGACGCCTCGATGGCGTGGCGGTAGGCTTGCGGGCTCGGCGGGCCAGACGAGTCAGGCGGGTCATGCGGATCATGTTGCCGGTGCGGAGCGGCCGCGGCGCGCGGCGTGCCCGTCGGCGACCGGGGGTGCGCCGCCGGCATGGTTGGCAGTGCCCACACGCGCGCGAGCACGCGCTCTTTCTCGGTCGGTCTCTCTGCCCGAGCCGCCGCCTTGCTGGTGCCGAGGGTGCGTGCGCAAGGGAAAGGGAAACGCAGCGCTGCGAGCGGCGACCAGCTGAATGCGGGCTGCGGGGTGAAGGCTACCAAATACGGGAGACGGGATGCAGGATGCAGGCGACAGGCGACAGGAGACAGGATGCGGCGAGTGATCCGGGAATCGCAGAGGTCGACGATGCGATGCGACGCGGTTGCGACGAGTGGCACTCGCGGCTCAGGCGCGAGCCGAGCCAGGGAAACGTCGAGTGCCGTCGACGCCGTCGTCGGACGTCTCGCGAGGAAGTGAACGCCCTCACCGCGGAAGGGGTCACGAGAAGGTAGACTCACGCGTGCCGTGGGCGTGGCACGGGTCGCCTGGCGGGATGGCCGGGGATCCTGCGTTGCATGCGCGTGTGGCGAGAGCGGAGAAGGCTCCGCCGTGGCCTCTCAAGCGGGTCCTCGACGGCGGATCAGCTTGCGGCGGTGAAAGCGCGGCACACGCGGCGGCGCGTCGAGCACGCCGAGGCTGGGCCGCGACACGGGTGCGGACCGGATCGCGGGTCCCGCACGGCCGTGCTGCGCCACACCACCCCGACCTATGAACTCGCTACGAACTCATCTCCCAAGGACGGGTGGCGCAGCCATGCCAGGGGCGCAGCCATGCCAGGGGCGCAGCCATGCAAGAGGCGCAGCCATGCAAGAGGCGCAGCCATGCCGGCGGATCGTAACACCGATAACGACAACGACAACGACCGCCACCGTCGGTCGACCGAGTTCCTGCACCCTACGGGCCGCCCTCCAGAAGTCCGGGCCAAGCAAGCAACAAGCCTCCGACGACCGTGACGTCGGGACGGCTGGACGGGACTCCGACCTGCGCAGCGATCGCCCTCGGTCGTCCGCTGTCTCCGTGCCGATGCCTGAACGCGGCGGCCGACGCGTGGCCCCTTGCGGCGTGTATGTGGCGGACGCCGATCTCGCCTCAGCCGATCCCGCCTCGGCCGCTCGCCTCAGCCGCTCGCCCCTCACGCCGCTTCTCCGACTCCGCTCGCTGTGCGCCGACGCCGACGCGCCGACGATCGACGGCGCCGCGGGTCACCGGCGATCAGGGAAGGCTCCTCGACTGCTGTCCTGCCGTCACGGACCGCGATGAACGCCGCGGCGCCGGCGGCGACCTTCCGTCTGTGGTCGGCGTCGGCGGACGTCCGCGCGTGGTCCGTGTCGGACACCCCCGGCGGCACCGTGTCCACCGCCCTGCCCGAGGCCCTGCCCGCCGAGCGCCGCGCCGTCGCCGCGCTCGCACTCAGCGCCGACGGCGAGCGCATCGCCACCGTCGGCGCGGACACCGGCGCCCATCTCTACCGGCCCTCGGGCCAGCGCACCGACATCCTCGCGCCGAGCCCCGCCGCGGCCCAGGCGCCGGACGCCGGCATCGCTGCCGACGCCGCCAGCCGCGGCGTGCGGCCCGATCCATGGACGACGGCGCTGTTTGGCCACGGCGACACGGCCCAGCGGCTCTATCTCGGCAGCCAGTCGGGCACGCTGTACCGGTACGACTGCGCGCGGCGGCAGTTCGAACCCTCGCTCACGCACGCGCCCGGCCCGATCACCGTGCTGTGCGCCAATGCCGACGCATCGCGCGTCGCGGCCGGCGGCGTCCACGGCGCCTGCACCATGTTCTCGGTCGAAACGGCCACCACGGTACCGCTCGTGCCGGCGTCGCCGAGCCGCGTCGCGGGGCTGCAGTTCTACCCCTTTAAGCGATCCTGGCTGATGGGCGCCGGCGAGGACGGCAGCGTGTTTGCCTGGGACCTGCACCGCCAGCAGAGTCCCGCGTGGCTGCGCCGTCGCGTCCATGACGGCGCCGTGACCGATCTGGCGTGTGCGCCGTGCAATAAGCACCTGCTGTTCACGATCGGCGAGGACCGCTCTCTCGTGCTTCAGAGCGTGCTCTCCCAGGGCCGCCGCATCAATCGGCTCGTGCTGGACGCGATGCCGACCCGGATTGCCGTCAGCGACGCGACCCAGGTCGCCATCGGTACCGATGCCGGCACGGTGCTGTTCTATGATATCCGCATGCACCGCATTGCGGCGGAGATGCCGGCGCACCGCGGACCCGTGACCGCGCTCGCCTTCCAGCCGCCGTTTTGGATGGCCGCGCCGCCGCTCACTGCCGCCACGGGCATCGTCGCCAAGGAGACCCAAGTGTCTGCGTCGCTCCATCTCGCGGCCGCCACGGCCGCCCGCATCGCTCCGCCCCCCGCGTCCTCTCCGCCCGCACTGCTCATTGAGAACCCGACGCCCCGCGAGACGGGATGCCACGCCGGCGCGGCGTGGTCCGTCTCCGGCAGCCCGGCCGCCGCGAACCCGGCGCACGAGGCCGACGGGGCTTCACCGCCGCACGGCTGGGGCCGGCCGGCGTCGGGGAACGGCTCCGGCCATCGCTCGCCCTCGCCGCACTCGGTACTGCAGCGCCATGCCTTCTTTGCCGCTCGCGCGACGCCGCGGTCCAGCGTCCACGGCACATCGACTACCGCGTCGACCGCCTCGCTGCCCCTCAGCAGCGCCGCCTCCTCGGCCGAGAACCTGACGGCCCCGGCGCCCCCTGGGCGCACGAGTGGCGGGGAGAGCCCGACCGGAGACGACGACCACCCGTCGCTGCGGCCTGCATCCACGTCGCGACGTCCCGTCGCCTCTTCGCCCAGCACCGACGCATCGGCGCTGGCTCGACCAACGGCAGCCGCGACGCCGACTGGAAGCGTCCATCGACCCATTACGATCCATGACGGTAACGAGGATGATGACGACGACGATCCGACGCCGCGCGCCGCCAAACCCCCCTTGACGGCGCTGCACCGCGGCCACGACACCGCGTCTGGCCGCCACGAAATCCCCGCGCCGTCGCCGACGGCTGCAGTGGCGAGCGACCGACCGCTCCTGCCCGGCCCGGTCACGCATGGCGGTCCCCATCGCGACGACCCAGCGGCAGCCCCGTCGAACGGAGCTTCTGAAGGACCGGCGCCGCAGACCCGACCGTTGGCAACCCGCGGCCTCGCGGACCCGTTGTCGCCGACGACGCCCATCACGGCCGCCATGGCGGCGGCGTCGCCCGCCCCGCGGCTGCAGTACCGCGTGCTGGACGCGATGCTGCAGGACTCGCTCGACGCGCTCCGGCACGACTTGCGGCAGGATCTGCAGAACATCCAGCTCGATATGCTGGACCAGTTCCAGCGGCAGCGCGAGGAGATGGTGGCGCTGGTGGAGATGGCGACGGCGCCGGCGCGCGAGCTGGCCGAGCAGGTGCGCTCGCTGACGCTGGAAAACGCGATGCTGCGGGAGCAGATGGGCCGGTACCGATGAGCGTGAGCGTTTGCAGGACGTGACGGCATCTGGGACCAAGGCGTGCTTCGCTGACTTTCCTATATTCGTGTATGCCATCCGTATCCCCCATCTATACCATCGATGCGCATTTTGTTGGCCGTCACCCGCCTTGGGCCGGGCGCCTCTCGACGCTTTGGACGACATCACGAACGGCCGTTGGGATGGGACTCGATGGGCGAGTCCCATCCACGACGCTTTGTATAAAGATCTAGTTCTTGTCTAACGTAGAAGATCCCGTGCCGGTCCATCTTTGGCCATCGATGCTGCCAAAAAAAATGAACTCCATCAGACCAGACTTGAAAGCACAGATCGGGTATGTTTCACCGTCCGCGATCTGCCAATTTCTGACATCATGGGACGCTTCGAACCGGGCGACGCCGTGGGGATTTACAAGAGCCGTGGACCGCCGACCCCGAGAGCGTAGTTGCGGAAACGTGGGTGGAGCTCACGCGACGCCACGCGTCGCCAACGATGGCGATGCCAGGTAGCTCCGTCGCACCACGTGTCGCACTAGTGCCGGCATGATCACCGCCGTACCGCGTGTGTGTGTGCGTGTGTGGGTGTGTGGGTGTCCCCTGTGCTGCGCAGTGCGGATGTCGCGTCACGGCGGAGCGGCGCGGCCTCCGGCGGCTTAGGGTAGGACGATGGAGCCGGCTCCTTCGCCGGTGGTTCCACCCTTCCGCCGCCGCCATCGGCCGCCGACACCGCCGCCGTCGCCATCGCCGCCGTCGCCGTCAATGCAGGCACACCCGTTTCCGCAAGAGCGTGCGTGCGACAAGGGCGGCTTCCAAGCCCGTGATGCTGGTGAGCGCCCGCGCCACGTCCCGCCTTCGCCGCGGGCGTCGCCGCGCGCTGGGCTTTCTGTATCAGCGCGACGCGACGCGGCGGACGGGGGGGCGCAGTCGCCGAGTCGCCAAGTTGCCCGACCGGTCCAGCGATCTCCCGCCGCCTGGGCGTGCAGCGGCATCCCTTGATCGGCAGTGGCCCCCAACGTGCGCCAGTCACGCGTGCGATGCGCGACCGCCGGTGCTCGGCAATGCGCGACGAGGACAGCGCGATAGCTACGGGGGTTCTGCTACTTCGCGCGTGTGCGCGCGCGTGATGCGTGGCCTCTCGTCGCCTGCCCGAAGCGGCCCGACGCGTTCTAGCGAGGGTTCATGATGGAATGATGATGGAATTTGACGATTGCCGTGTTTCCAAACCTACGACGAGTCTACTTACCTATCAACGAATCCATCCACAGAACGGCGATCCTGGTTCCGTTGGTCCTCTCTCTATTCGCGATTGATATCTCTGACACCCCCCGCCCGTCGATCGGTCCCTCGCTTCACGATGGTGAATACTCTGCAGACGATTTTGGATAAGAGCCACGGCGTTGGCGACAGCCCCGCCACGGCGACCGTGGCCGCAGTGCGCGTCTGGGACGAGTCCACGCAGCAGTATCATGGCGGCCAGGAATGGGCGCACCTGCCGACATTCCACGAAGACTTCAGCGTGACGACCAACGGCCTCGGCACGCCCAAAGGTCCGCTCCTCGCCGCCCGCGCCGCCCTCGATATCTGCCACCACTACCCGCCCGCCGACCAGGAGCCCAGCAAGACCAAGCTGGCGACCTTCCTAGCGGGCGACGCCGGCCACGCTGACCATGCCGCCGTCGACAACCTCCATGCGCGGCTACTGCTCGGCAATGGCGCCAGCGAGCTCATCGATCTCGTGACGCGGCTCGCGCCCCCGGGCAAGTGGCGCGGCGGGCCCTCGTCCATCCAATACAAGGAGTATGAGCGCGCTGCCATCGCCCTCGACCGCGCCGTTCTGCCGCCCCCGCCGGCCGAGCGCGACGGCGACGACGCGGTTGCGAAGGCCCGCGCCGCCGGGCCCGACCCGGACACGGCGGTCATGGCCATCGTGAACCCCAACAACCCCACGGGCGACTACATGGCGATCGCGGTGCTGAAGGCGTACATCGAGAAGCATGCACGCGACGACTCGGTCGTGATCGTCGACGAAAGCATGCAGCTCTGGTATGGCCCGACGTGGCGCGACGACTCGTTGGTGCGCCAGACGGCATGGATCGCCGACCTGTACGCGACGCGCCGCATTGCCGTGTACATCATGCACAGCTGGACCAAGATCTGGTCCTGCACGGGGCTCCGCTTGGGATCGATGCTCTGCCCGACGGCCGAGCACGCCCGCACCTTCAAGCGGGTCCAGGTCCCCTGGAGCGTGAACGTCCCGGGCCTCGCCTTCCTCGAAGCCGCGGTTAGTCCCGAAGAGCAGCCTTTCTTGGACGAGACGTGGGCAAAGACGTCCGGGTGGGGCGCTTACCTGCGCGAGCGTTTTGAACGTCTCCGCGCGCACGTCGGACCCTCAGCGGCCACGTGGACCCTCCATGGCGAGGCCTTCCTCTCGTGGGTTTGGATCGATTTCAAGGACGCCCGCGTCGCCGAGCACGTTTGCGGGCTGGCGCGCGCCGCCGGCACGCCGGTGCGTCCGGGCGCCAATGGCTACAACCGCCCCACCTGCGCACGTCTCGCCGTGCGTCCGAAAGACGTGACCGATATCCTCTTCGATGCCCTGGAGCGGGGTCTTTAGGTAGATGCGATGTCGCGTATCGTACACAGAAAAAAATTCTAGAAAAAAAGCGGTCGTCCTTTCTCCTGTTTTGGATCAAACAACGGCCTGGCATGAGGTGTGTGTGATTTGGAAAGAAAAAAAATGTATAGAGAATCAAATAATCAAAATGAAACGTATTCCAGCGGTGCTCTCAGGGGCGGTGTAGCGAAGCAATCTAGCTCTCGTTGGGGTCGACGTAGTCCCACGTCTTAGAGGGGACCGTGGCCGAGGCGGTGGCCGTGGTCTGACTGCCCGTGGCCGAGGCTGCGATCGATTCGTCCAATACCGCCGCCGATACCTGACCGGCGGGGCTTTCCAGGTGGTAGCTGGGGCTGTAGGTCGAGCCCGGGCCCGGGCTCACGATCATGGTCGCGGTCTGCAAGCTCTTTGTGCAGGAGGTCGACGGGGCCGGGGCTGGGACATACGTCGGCAGAACACGCTGGGACTTGGTGCACGAGGTGGTGCTGGGAACAGGCACATAGGTGGGCAGACTCTGGGACTTAGTGCAAGACGTGGTAGGGACGGGGACATAAGTCGGGAAGAGGCTCTTGGACTTGGTGCACGATGTCGACGGGATGGGGACATAGGTGGGCAGCTTGGTGCAAGAGGTCGTGGGCGTCGGAATCTGGGTCTGGAAGGTCATCTGCTCAAAGTCAACGATCTCTGTCTCGAAGATGTCCAAGGTGATCATCGGGACCTCGGTCTCGGTCTCGGTCGGCAGAACGAACGTCGGTGTCGGGGTCTTGGTGCACGAGCTGGTCGTCAGCGCAGCCTTCTTAGTGCACGAGGTGCTCGTCGTCAGCGCCGCCGTCTTGGTACATGAGGTCGTCGTGGTGGGCATCGACTGCAGCTTCTTAGTGCATGAAGTCGTCGTGGTCGGCATCGACTGCAGCTTCTTGGTGCATGAAGTCGTCGTGGTGGGCATCGACTGCAGCTTCTTGGTGCATGAAGTCGTCGTGGTGGGCATCGACTGCAGCTTCTTAGTGCATGAAGTCGTCGTGGTAGGCATCGACTGCAGCTTCTTGGTGCATGAAGTCGTCGTGGTGGGCATCGACTCCAGCTTCTTGGTGCATGAAGTCGTCGTCGCAGACGGCGCCGTCACAAAGACGGTGTCCTGGAAGTTGGTGGTGACGGTCTCGAGCGAGACCGGGACCGGGGTGTACGTAGGCAGCACCTGCGTCGGCGTCGGCGTCTTTGTGCACGAGGTCGTCAAGGTCGTCTCCACGACGCTCGGCTGGAGGTAGCCGTAGTTGAGGACCGCCGGCAGGGCTGAGGCCACCTGCAACACGGCAGCCGCAATGGCCGCGTTGAAGAACATCCTGAACAGGATCAAGCGCGAGAAGTCACGGGGAATGAGCAGCCGTACAGAAGTACAACAAGTCAGGCGTCACCGAAGGCGGATCAAGCACGTCAGCGGTCAGCGTGGTCAGCGTACGGGTCTTTGGTCAAGTTAGGATCCATACCTCTGTCTGCCTCCTGCCTTCCCATGCTACACCTCCCTCCCACCATTCTATTGTGCTTGACACGACGTAGGGAGACCGCCTCCTCTATCGATGGGACGACGGGCTTTATGTACTCGCCTAGCCCGTTCGGTAAGACATCGCAGCTGTGACGCTTAGCACTGGAATGCAAAAAAAGAAACGGCGGAGACAAGCTGACTCCGTTGCCCCGCCGTGCTCCGTCGTCCGACTCTGCTCTCGGGGGCCCTGCGTAGCCCCAGCACCTCGACTTGCTGCTTCGGCAAGGGTGTTTCGCTTCCCGTCGCCTAGCAGGTGCCGGGGCAGGTGCATTGGTGGCCGGGGTCCGCTGGTCGCCCCGTGCCGGATTTCCAGTGCGCGCTCACCGAGCGGGGTCGGGGAGTTGCGAGCGTTGCATTCATCCCTTCATCATCAGGACTGCTGTTGCCATCTGCTTGGTCGGTGCTGGGTCCGCGGGGCAGCCTTCCCATCGAATTTTACCATCGGCTCCCCCCTGGACTTCCTGTGTTAGAATCGTGCCGCCGCGGCAATCTCTAAGCGCGTCGCGCCGCCCTACCTCCGCCTCTCCAACGACAAAAAAAAAAAAAAGAAAAGTCCGCACCCCGCGGCGTTGGCTTTGTTGCAAACTCGGCGCTGTACCCTCAGGCGCACGTGTCGGCGCGTCATTGTCAGTGCTCGTCGGTCGTCTCGCACTCACCCTTGCACATGCGCACTCGTTCGTGCGTCTTTTCCATCAGCGGAGCAAAGCAAGTCAGGCTGCAAGCCGGATTCAAGGTCCGACACGAGCGGACAAGCCCCTTTCCCACGGACCCCGCTGTTGCCAAGCCGCTTGGCCCATCGCAGGGCCCATCGCAGTCTTGCGCTGCAGCACCTTGAGTTGATGCCCCATCGTGCTGAATGAAGCTTTCCGTTCCTCAACGCGAGACAACTGTCTAGCCAGGACGAGATGCGCGTCTCGCGAAACCTCGCGGAGGCCGCGAAGGGCCGCACCACCCTCTCGATTGCCCACAGGCTGTCTAGCATCCGGCATGCCGACCGCATGTATAAGTTCCCTCTCGGCGAGAAAAAAGAGGAGCACGACGCGACGTCGGTGCTTCCTTTCTTCCGGTTGCTCGAGGACCGCGCATGACTGTACCACTCGTGAAAGTATGTCGCCGCCCCATGATGGCATGCCGCCGCCACCTCTATGCCACGTGGCGGTCAGCCCTTTCAGCCCGCTCATCTTTCCTCCGAAACGAGCGGTCCGCACAAGAACGCCATGAAAAGCGTTTGCGGTGCCCGCGGCCTTGGAGGCCGGGAGCGCCTTGAAGGCCATGGGCGCCTTGGAGACTATGGGCGCCACGGGGTCTTCCCGTCGACCGTATTCACTCTACCCGCGAAAAGGAGGCAGAGACAAGCAGCGCGTGTTTGCCGAATTCATCAACCGCGTCGCCAAAAGGCCGGCCACGGAGGGCAAACCTGTTAGGGTCGCCTATGGCGCGGCCAAGTTTGCCCCCGGCGGCAAGGACGACATCTCTGTTCCAACCGCTCGAGCGTAACAGGCGTACGCCCAGCGGTTCCGCACCGTCCTGGTCGACGAGTTCCGGACGACCCAGGTGCATGCCGGGACGAATGACCTCCTGACCAGGGTGAAACCCCGGAACCCGATGAAGGTGCCGATCTCTCACGCGTCCCGGGCGGGCGCCCCCTCCACGGCGCCGACGGCCGTCGACCCGGTCCACAGGACCCGGGTGTATGCACAAATGTGGTCCTGACCCCCGGTCAACGCCGGCGCCAGGGTTTCATGGTTCAAGGTTTGCTGTGGTGTGATGCCACCAACGGCAAGTTTGTGAACCGCGATCTCAATGCCGCGTTGAACATCCGACGCTGTCTGGCCTTACCCGTCAGACCAAAGGTGCTGTACCGTAACCCTCGGCGAGCCCCCTGCAGTCCGTCGTCGACGAGCTCATCCGGCGATGAATGCGATACTGCCTCCGTGAGAGACCCCTGGGGTTCATCGAGGAGGGCATGGCATTCGTGTTGAGGACATGGCACCAAGTTGGGTTTTGGTAAGAATAAACCTGTTTGTTCTTCTGTACATATATATATATGAGACAACCGAAGCGTCTCACCCCAAGGAAGTCGGGCAAAGTTCATGACGACGCCGGCACGACGCCCTCGGCGGTGATGCGGAACGGAACAGACATCGTCGGGTGGACCGAGGAGAAGGTGATGGCAAGTTGCCGCCGCCAGCCGCTGTCACTGGCTGCCGCATCATGCTGCGCATCAAGATCGCCGGCCGATGGCGCTTTGGAAAGATGTATTCGGGTGCCAATGAGTGTCGAGAAGGCGAGACCTAACGCCGGTTCAAGGTGTCCCCCGTCGCCGCCAGAACCCCGAGCCGTCCCGCCGGCGCCCGGCCGCGCGGTGACTTGGTTCGTCAGCACGACCACCAAACCGTGGTCGTCGGCGAGAGCGCGGAGGCGCGTCACGACCGTGTTCATGTCGTGTCCGCGCTGCGCATAGTCCAAGGCGGGCACGGCGGAGCCGCCATCGGGGCCGTGCGCCGGGGGCGCGCCGCCGAGGACGTCGTCGCTCACGGGCGGGCCGCGGAAGCACCCGGCCATCGAGTCGATCACGATCAGTCCCAGTCGGCCCCGCGCCGCAAAGCTGGGGAGCTGGTACTGGACGACGTGCAGTAGCACAGCCGGATCGTTGATGCTCATCAGATGGATGCGATCTGATCCTGAGGCCAGCGTCACAGCCGCGCGCGCGTGAGCGTCGTCGTCCCCGGCGATGGTCGCGACAACCTCCGCAACGGCCGCGGCCATCTGCTGCGCTCGCGCCAGCGCGAACGGGTGCTCCGTCGAGATGTATACCGCTTCTGCAGGGGTAGAAGCATAGCACATACCATACGTCCTAATCGGATCAAGCAATCGTCAGTCGTCATCATCATCGTATAGGGGTATAGAGGCAGCATGCTCATACCTGCGAAGGGCAGGCCGACGGAGACTCACCTTTTGCAAGCCCCCCTAGCTCGGGGTCGAGCTGCACAAGCAGCGCGAGTTGCAGGCACATCTGGGTTTTGCCGCTACCACTCTCGCCATATATCTCATGAACCGTGCCAGTATAGAGCGATGGGAAAGCCTGCGCGCAAGCGCGGTCGGGCAGAACGATATGGAGCGCTCGCTGCTGCGTGAGCAAGTGACGCACCGTGACACCGGCACGGCTGAGGCACCGGGCCGACTCGGCCACGACCTCTTGAGCACGGGGAAGAACAAGCCGTGTCTTTTGCGAGAGGGCCTCCTCACCCAGCTCCAGAACCTGCTGGATCGTCGTGATTCCCACTAATTCGTCGTGAACGGACAGTCCCGTGGTCATTGAGGTTTCCACAGGCGTATGAGTTTTCTACATCGACGTGTCATCCGAAACAAAGAACGACAAGCTAAACACAATCTTCATATAACCTTGCTGACTGGACATACTCCATATGAAGGTACAGGATCATGTCGCGTAATCGGTGCGATGGCGATAATCTGGTGGGTTCTCTAAAATTCATACCTTTATCCAGAGCCGTCAACGACTCCGGGTGGACATTGAGTAGGCTCGCTTCCATGACGCGAGTGGATAAAAAAGGGTAACTGAGTGAGGCTAGCACGCAAAACGCGCCTTGTGTCATCAGATCGAATGCACCCGTCGCGTGGACGAATCCGGATCGGCCGCCGCTCAAGACCGACCGCTGCACGCTTCTTGGGTTCTGCGGCTTTTCTCGGCGGCCGTCGCCCCGATATCACTATATGCGCTCTTCGGCCCAGCCACAAGGGACGCCACGCCACAGAAGGTCCCACTCATTGCGGACATTGCGTGATACAGCAAACCTGCCTGGTTTCACGCTGCGGCCTTACAAAATCTAATTAATTATGTTCTCCCAAGCGAAATAGGAAAGATTTCACAAGAACAGTGAAATTCAGAATATAGCAGACTCTTATGCTCTATGGATGCTACATTCCATCCTGACATTAGTTCAAGGCGTCGGCGGCAATCTTCCGTACAGTTGATAGATAGGCGAGCTTTAGCTCTACGTGTCCTCGCGTTCGAGAACTCCCTATACACTCGACCGGTATTTATCCTTTCACTCGCCGGTATGAACTACTTTCTGCGCCGGCTGGTCTTGGTGTAACGGCGTGTCGGGATCGTTTCTTGTTCGAGAGTCGTAAAAATCTGCGGGTGGGCGCCGCGTCGGGACTGGGAAGCCGTGCAGCGGTCGCCCGCGATGCAGCAGATGGTGGCTGCGCACCGCCGCGCGTTGGGTCTCGAAGTGGGCCCGAACCCGCCGCCGCTGATAGACAAGGACACCGTGCTGGGTCGGGGACGGTGGGCCTGTGTTTTCTTTAAAATATATAAAAACAAGTACAAACCGTGTGGCTATCCGGCGCTGTGGCCGACACGTCGTAAGCGCCATGCCACATCGTCAGCCTCATCAGCATGGTAATAGAAGCTGTGGTCATGTTCGTAAGCTCAGGATACTCCGCACATCATCCGTAAAGCGGAGCGCTTCGAGAAATGGCAACAAGTCCAGCAGCGCTTCATCGTTGGGGTCCTGAGTCCAATCATCGATGGGAATACCGTTGTCCTGCTGAAGCGCATACGAGATGGGCGAGTTGTCTAGCAGACATATCTGGCTGAGATCCGAATTGATCTGCTCCAAGTCCTTGACGTAGGTGCCGTTGTGGAGCGTGCACGCGTTGCGGAACATACGGCGCTGCACCATCGTGCGGCCCTTATCGAGCCAGTCGATCACCGGGTCGGCATATTCGGGCATGGACGCAGTGAAAATTACGACGTCATACCACGAGCTGACTTTCTGCAGAAAATAGTCGCAAAAGGGCCGCTTAAACACAAAGTAGAGACAGACGTGTTTGCCAAGCATGACTTCGATCGTGTGTTCATACCCGCGCGCCGACCGTGCCGTCGAATGAATCAGCGTCTCGTCCAAATCAAGTACTAACGTTTTGCGCCGCCGTCGGACGGGCGGAAGATTTGGGGGAATCGTACTATGACGGTGGCGCTGCGAGGAAGCTTGGACGCTGGGAGACGGCTGCGAAGCCGCTGTATATGGCAGCGCGCGGCGTGCGGCATCCACATGGCTGGGGCGAGCGCCATCAGCACGCACGGCTGTCCAGATCGGGGAAGTATGCATCGACGACGACGTGTCATAGGGGTGAAAGGGCCCCACGCCGGCCAGTGACGACGCGGTAGTACTGATTGAGCGACTCGCGTCGGCACCGAGGCTAGCTCGCGGGGGTTGAGACCCTCGGCGCGATCGGCGGTGGTGGGCCTTGCGGCGGGGATCGGTCAAACGGTAGGATCGGTATAGCTGCCAGAGCAGGTGGCGGACCGCCTCGGGGCGCAGCGCGGCGGCGAGCCAGATGATGGGCGCAATCGTGATGGCGACGATCGGCCGGGCCCAGCGCGTGAGGGCGCCAACCGCGCGGGTGATGCGGCGCTGACGCGGACGGGCGCCGTAGACGGGCGGGACAGACGGCGATGCCGAGGCGATGTGCGGCGGCCCTGGCGCGGCATGCGGTTGCCATGCTGCCAGCAGCGTGTAGAGGACATAGGCCAGCACGCAAGTCACTGCGGCCACGGCCCAGGTGCCTGGGAGACCGAGCATGGTCAGCAGGGCCCCTGTCGCTTCCAGAAGATGTAGCAGCGCGTCAGAGACGAAAGCGGCAGCGGGGCCGATTAGGGTCGATCAGCAGAGCGACCCTACAGGCTCGCAGGAGACCGAGGAGCAAGGGGGCGGCGGCATGGCACAATAACGCCGCTCAACGCTGCGTCAATTGTCGACGCGAGCGCCGACGAGTGATGCCGACGCTGCCGTGCTTCATACCGGTTTTGCATTCGGCAGTGAGGGGAGTGAAAGTTTAGGGTGATGCTTAAGCCCTGACTCGATGCATTGTTGCTTCGGTATTTAACCCGTACTTCGGAAACTAAAGAGATCGCCAACGCCTATGTTCCCGATGGGCAGGCCGGCCCAAGGGGGACAAGGTGTGACAGGGATCGGGCGCCGCCGCGTCTCAGGTTACTTGCAGATGGGGCTGGTTCAGGCCCCTTGCGCCACAGGGGTGTTGGCGGTACACCCGAGCAACTGACAACATTTCCCCTCTCTGCCTCGGCCGATGGTGCGGTAAGAGTGAACGTGCTTCATCAGGGGCTTTATCGAGCCCAGAACTCCCTTCTCTAGGTCGCCTGGCCCTACCCGTCCGATCTGCGGCGCTGTGCCGCAACCCTCGGCAAGCGCCGCTGCAGCCTGTGGTCGACAAGCTACTCCGACCTTGAACCAAATGCGCTACTGCCTCGGGGAGGACCCCTGGGGGGCACTAAGGAGGGCATGGTGTTCAGGTTAGGTCGTCTCACGGGCGGGCCTGTATGTTCCAGCATACGTTGTCATGCTCGAGCGTATGCTGTCAAAATAGACCGGCAGTCGTGGAAGGCGTGGCGAGCCTGATGGTGGCGAGCACCTTAGCCGTCCAACCGGCCATTCCTCACCCCCACGGCTCCCGTGAATGATCCACATCATATTATGGAAGGGCGGGGCCTACGTCCACCATCGCCGAGGGAATATGCCACGGCACCTGTCATGATGCGACCCGCGTCGTGGGAAGTCCCGTGGAAAGTCTCCCCCCGTGCGAAGTAAATTGCCGCGCTGGTATGACGGGTTTACGCAGTCGCGGGGCCTGGCGCAACTTTTCGACAGGCATGACCATTCTCAGCGGAACTGGGATGAGCGGCCATAGCCAATTGCGGTTCATGGCGGTTCATGGCGGTTCACGGCATCATCCTGGTGGCATATAAAACTGTACGCGCCATCGCGTCATCCCAGCACGATGCGA
>ML014306.1:8622-33819 GCA_003615045.1 Caulochytrium protostelioides | reverse complement strand
GACCACGTGGTGCAAGCCACATGCCACGTGGCAGACTGCTTATGTAAGCAGATGTGATGCAAACCAGCGACCAGAAGTGGCCGTCCAACAAAAACATCTCAAAGCGGCTTGGCGCAGAGGAAGCGCGCGAGGCTCATAACCTCGAGGACCCTGGATCGAAACCAGGAGCCGCTCTACGTTTTTCTGGTTCTTTAGATTTCCTTTGAGCGCCGCCAGACGCAATTTTGGTCCTTACAACATCTATGGCTAAAGAATTTGAGCTGCTCACGGTTTTTTATGTAAGCGGTGAAAACCTTTCCTTTGTTGTAGCCTCCCAAGTGCCTGATTCCACGAAGCAGAATGATTCAAACGTCATCACTCCAACTGCCATTTTCCTGACAAAAATCACAGGACCCAAAGTCTCGTCATACTCCGAAACATGTACGAAGACCAGCGAAACGGTTGGAGGAACATGAATATTCTGAAGAATATGCTCGATCTTTACTGAGACCGCGTCTACGATTCGGAAAGCCCATTTGCACTTGCAAAGCCTCAAGTCGTTTAAGCTGCGCCTGAAAGAAGTCGTTCAGCTTTTTTGCACGAAAGCACCAGCCCACCACCACCGTCACTACCGTCAATTTTCCTGTCCCCATCACCTGCGCGGTCCGTACCAAGATGGCTGACGCCGAGGGCGTCAGCGTCGTCAGCACCGACGACACCAGCATCGTCAGCGGCACCCCGAAGCGTCGTTGGCCCAACCACACCGCGAAGCTGAGGGAGCGCAAGGAGACTGTGGTCAAGGCTGCGCTGCTGAAGCACCTGCAAGGCGACGGCAAGCGGCTGGTCTGAGACGCGATCCGCTCGCGTGGAGGCCTTCTCTCAGCGCTACCACATCGCCATCACCGCGCTGTCCGGCCTGCTGAAGCGATGCTTCCACGGCGTCGAGGACATCATGGATGCGCAGCTGCCTGACCTGACCAATCTGACCTTCTATCAGCAGCTCATGCTGGGCGTCGCGGGCACCACCAAGCCAGATCCCGGCGTGCGTGACTACTATCGGGATTACCCGCTGCTGGCCGCCAGATGGTCCACGCAGCGCCGCCTTGGCGACAGCGACGTTTACGTTGCCGGCGCCACCAAGTACTAGACCAATCTGCGCAACCATTACCAGCTAAGCTTCGAGGCGCGGGTCAAGCAGTACCTGCGCGTCTTCCAGAAGTCCAACGACCAGACGGACCCGCAGTGCCTCTGGATGCTGGATCAGATCTGCAGGTGGAAGCCGAGTCCGGGCTCGCACGCCGTAATGCGGTCACCGCTCATGGAGCAGAGGGTGGCTGCGCACTGCAGTGTGCGGGGCATCGCGGTGGACAAAAAGCCGCCGAGTTGCTGGCTGAAAAGCAGAGCCGCCCGGCTCGTGCGTCACGCGTGCGTCTCGTCTGGCGGTATCTAGAGGCCGCTGAGCTGGCGGCCGTCAACGTCGTGCCGGTGGTTCAGAGGTGCGCCAACTTCGTCACGATCGACACCTCCTTGCTCTACGGCTTATCGAAGGAATTCAAGCGGGTGACCTGCAACTTCAAGACCGTGAAGGCCATGACCACGCCAGAGCTTTGGGCGGCCACCCCGGCGTTCCGCAAGCTGGAAAGCAAGGACCACAATCACCGATTGTCACGGCGACCCCCGGGGCCAAGAACCCCTTGCTCGGCAGTCCCGATCAGACCGAGCACCCGCCGGGAGACGGCCCCCCTCTGACCGAGCACCCCCCCGGGAAACAGCCCCGGTCAGACCACGAAACCCTTGGCAAAGAGCCTGCAACAGTACTGCATCATTGGGGACGACCCGGGCCGGACAAATATCTTTATGACCATGGTGGGGCCCAAGGACCACGTTGTCAGCTGGAAGCTGACTCGAGGGCAGTACTATGTGGAAGCCGGCATGAAAGCCGCCCAAAAGCAGTCAGAGACGTGGCAGCGCCATTTCAAGGAGGTGCTGGAGCGGCTGGCGGCGGCGATCTTCAAAGATAAGTGCTTGACACGCCGGCAAAACCCGAATGTATGCCCAGACGACTATGATCCTGAAACCCGGTCAACGCTGGCAGCAGGGAATCGAGGTTGGAGGTGTGCTGTGGTATAAAGCCACCTACATCAAGTGTGTGAACCACGATCTCCATGCCGCGTTACACGTCCGAAATTGCCCGGCCTTACCCGCCAGACCGGAGGCGTTGTGCCGTATCCCGGGGCAAGACCCCCTGCAGCCCGTGGTCGGCAAGCTCATTATGACCCTGAACCAAATGCGCTACTGCCTCGGTGGATGGTGGGTGGGTGTGGGGGGGAGGGGTGGGGGGTCACCATGGAGGGGATGGTTTGCACGTTAGGTGCCAGGAAGGGCCTGTATATACGACCGCGTTCAACAAAACTATGCGGCGACATGAGCGCTAATAGGGGCCACCTGCCAGGCGGCGATCCACGGTGCCCGGTCAAAGGGCCGGTTTGGTCCATGTGCCCAGCAAGCTAGCGCGGGTCGATGGCGGATGCAAGGCTGAAAGGTTCTGATTCCATCAAGAAGCCCTCACGCAAAGACGTGTGTCACCACGCACTCGCACAACTGCCAGCGGGATCCCACACCGCAGGACCATGGCATCGTGTCATGGCGGTCGACGCCACGCGATGGCTCCGTCGATGGGGGCTACACCGGAACCGATCGGCGCCGAGCGCCGTGACCACGACGGCGCTCCGCCTGTCGGGCACACGCCGTGCCGCCTCGAGGACGCGGCGAGGCGACGGCGCGGAACGGCGCGGCGAGTGAGAGTGCGGCTGCAGCCCCCAGGACGGGTCCGCGGCCCTGCTGCCGGCGCCCCCATCGAGCGGCAGGTCCAGCGTCGCCACGGGCCGACCGCCGCGCCATGGGTCCGCCGGGTCCCTGCCGGGCCATGCACGGCCGGCCCCTGGCCGCGGGACAGCCGGCGCGGTGAAAGGGCGCGTGGGCCGCGGAACTCGCACCGTGGACATCGCGGCGGCGATGGCAGGAGGGCCAACGGCGGCGGCGGCGGCGGCCAAGGCAGCGGCCAGGGCAGCGGCCAGGGCGGCGGCCAGGGCGGCGAGATTGCCCATGGCGGAGGAGGGAGCGCTAAGGTGGCTGGCGGCGAACGCTGCGGCGACGTGACGATGGCTGAGCGCGACCACCACCCCGAGTAGGGCCGCCGGAAGGGCATGCAGGGCGAGACGACGCTGGTGCCACGTCCACCGTGCCACCGCGCTCGCGTATCGCATCAGTGGTCGGCCGACTGCGGTAGCAAGAAGACATGTGATGGCGACGGCGATCAGCCAAGGAATGCTCGAGAAGATGCCTGGTGTCGGTGGCACCCCCCCCGGACCATTCATCATGCGAAGAGGTCGGTATGAGAAAAGCAAGGTGAGTGGAACCAGCTGTGCCGTACAAGCGAGCAAGAGGACCCGAGAGAGCGTCCGGTCTCGCCGAGCGGCTGCTTACCGTGCAGAAAGTGCATAGCGCGTACCAACGGCTGCAGGATCTCCAGCAAGGCACGCGACTTGGCTTCGGTGGCGCGGAGCTGTTCGTCCAGGCGCGCGGACGTCGATTGGATCTCGGCGAGATGGCGTTGGGCCGTGCCACCGAGCGCGTCGAGTTGCTGGGACCACGCCGCGGCCGCGTGGCCCTGCTGCTCGGCCGCCTGATGCCAGTGCGCAACCGCGGCCTGCTGCGACTGCTCGCTGTCGCGAAGGCTTACGGCGAGCGCCTGTGCGGCGCTCAGCAGTGGGCCCGCCTTGGCGTGGATCGTCTCTGCGAGGCTGGCCACGAGCGCCTCCACGTGCGCGCGCGCCTGCGGCAGATCGCGATGGGCCAGCAGATGAGCGGCGCTCTCGGCGTCGGCCGCGGCGGCACGCAGCCCATCCAGGTGGTCAGCGAGATCGGCGGCACGTGTCGTTGACACGGTCAGGCCCGCGTCAGCGCCGTCCATCCACGCTTGCAGCTGGGCCATCGCCGTCTGCTGCTGCTCCCGCTGTTGCTGCGCCAGACGGTCGGCCCATTGCGCGATGTGGGCTTCGCCATCGCGGAGGGTGCGGGCGTGCTGCGCCACGTGCTGCTGCACGTGGTCCGCGAGGGTGTCGGCGAGGTCCTCCAAGACGGTGTGAACCGCATGGCGGAGGCCTGACGCGGCGTGAACCGCGTCAGCGAGCACCGTCGCGGCATGCTCGCTGTCTCGCAGGATGGCCTGCGTCGTGGCGTTCTGCTGCGCCATTCGCGACTGCGCATGGGCGTCCTGCCTGGCTTGCGCACGGGCGTGGCTCTCGGCGGCCTCAAAGGCGGCGTCCTGCTTCACGGCCCATTGCTTCAGCGCCTCCTGCTGCTTCTGGAGCAGGCGGAGCTGCCCGAGCTGGGTCAGCGTCACGTTGCGCATGGCGCTGCGCATCCAGGCCTGCTCGCTGTCGTACTGCGCCGCATGGCACATGCTCATGACTTCGCGTGCGTAGCCGCTGTACGATGTCCACACCTGGTTGCGGTGGGCAAGCGCGGCAAGGCACGTGGTTTGGTCTGGCGAGACGGCGGCGGGGCCCACCTCGCCCGCAGCCGCGGCAGCGGCACCCGCAGCCGTGACCGACGCGCACGCCTGCGGCACGGGGATGCCGGCGCTCTGGATCTCACACACGGTCAGCATGATGGCGAACGTCGTCCGGAGCCCATCGTCGGCGTCCATCGACCGGCAGCCGTCACGGAGGGCCGCGGCCGCGCGCCGGAAACACGACCGCGCGTGCGCCTCGTAGCCCTGCAGGGCGTCGACGGCGGCGCGGCGCGCGAGCTCGTCCAAGGGGTCGGCCGGGTCAAGCGCGTGGCGCAGCCATCGCGCGCCGCCATGCGCGGCGTCGCCCCACGTGTCGCTGAGGCCGCCGCCGCCGCCGTGGCCCGGCCCGGGCATGGCGAGGGGCGCTGGGAGCAGCCGCCGCATCCAGCTGGCGACCGAGGAGAACGGCGGCGCCCACGCCGTGTCGGCGCCCGTCGCTTGGGCCGCTTGGGCGACGCAGGACGCCACGGCGCACGCCGCGACGCCGACGGACGGCCGGCGGGCGGGGCGCCGGAGCCAACGCCCACGCCGAAGCCGGGGTTGGGGACGCGGCGGCCTTGAGGACGAGGGCGCGGATGCCCACGGCGAGCGGGGATGGGCGTCGACCATGGACCGCGGGGGAGCTGGCGACGGTGGCGACGGTGGCGATGGCGGCGGCCCGGGGCGCGCTGTGGCTGGGAGCCTCGGGGAGACCTGGGGCTTCGGGGAGGCTCGGGGTCTCTGGGAGGACTGTCTGCAGCGCGTGTCTGCCATCATGGCGCTGGTCCCCCGAGCAACGGCGCGACGGCGGAGGTGATGGCGGACACACGGGTCGCTGAGGTCGTGGGCGTGGCCGCCGTGACAGGGCCGAGCGACGGGGGGGAGATTGGTCGATGGCCGTGAATCGAGCCGGTGGAACATGGACAGGCACCCGCGGCGAGGCGGGAGGGAGCGGGAGATCACCAAGGCGGCGGGCGAGGAGAGAGAGAGACGGGAGAGACGGGAGTCAGAGGCAGCCAAGTGGCGCGGGATGGAACGGCGATGGCCGTTGCTGCTGCTGCGCTGCTGCAATTCATACCACGGGCCTGGCGGGATGGCCCTGATCGATCGATCGATCGATCGATCGATCGGTCGTCGGCCTTCGCACCGCGATCGCTTTTATACGGGTGCGGGTGGCAGGGGTCCCGCCGCGCCGCGCCACAAGCGACATGACGCCGTTGACAGGCCGTGGGCGCCACCGACGAAGGGGAAGGCTGGACGGTCACGGGGGTGCGGCTGCTGCGGCGTGACATCATCGTTGCTGGCCTCTTGACAGGTCTCGGGGAGGCGTCGTCCACGTGCTCGCGGCCACGGGCGAGTGGCCACGTGCTCGCAGCCACGTGCGAGTGGCCACGTGCTACGGCCACGTGCCGGGATCGATCAGGCGCCGCGTCCATGGAGATCGCTCTCGCGCAGCGGAGCGACGGCGCGGCGGGAGGCGAGGGCGGCCGCCTGCTTCAGGGTCTGCAGCAGGTTCGCGGCAATGATACCGGACGCGACGCCGACATTCAGGGAGTCCAAGTTACTGACGGCCTCGGCCTCGGCGCCGGCCGCCAGCACTCCCGCGGCGGGCGGGACCACCACGTGGAGGTCGCACACGGCATCGAGCGCGCTCGACAGGCCGGCGCCCTCGGAGCCCACGCAGAGAATCACGGCCCGGACGGCCCGCACATCGTCGGGAATGCGACGCTGCGCCACCGACGGGGCCGACCGCCGGCGCCGCCCGGCCGCCGCGGCCGTCGCCGCGTGCCGCAGCGGGGTCGACAGCAACGGGTGGTGTCCGCCGTCGGCCCCTCGATGAAGTCCCTCAGCATCAGCATCGGCATCGGCATCGGCATCGGCATCAGTATGCCGCTCGTGCGCGTCGACGGCGGCCGACGGCGACGGCCCCGCGGCGTGGCGAAGGACGGCGGCACACCACGCCCACAGGCTGACCACGTGGCTGCGCTGCTTCACGCGGTGCGGCAGCCCCGTGCCGAGCACGTGGCAGCCGTGCTCGCGGCACGCGGCGAGGAACTTCGCCGGCTGCTTCACCAGCGTCAGCCGCGTATAGGATTCCATGGCGCCCGCAGAGACCTTGGAGACGGTCGGGGTCAAACCGACGCCGGCGTCGACGGCGCCGCGCCCGCCGCGGCCGACGAGGTCCGACGTCGCCGGCAGCAGGACGCGGTCGATGCCGAGAAACGCAGCGGTTCGGATCAGCGAGCCCAAGTTATGCGGGTCCTGAATGCCTTCCGCGAATAGCCAGAGCGGCGGTGGCGACGCCAGCGACGACGTGGGCAGGGAGCGGTCTTGGCCATACGCGGCGTCGTCCGGATCGAGGTCCTCGTCGACGTCGTCGAAGCCGGCATCGAGCCCGTCCGCCACATCCGATGGCTTCATGACCGTCACGGGCAGACGGCCGGCGAGCAGCAGCATGTTCTGGTGGCTGTGCGTCCCGGCGGCATAGTCGATGCGCTTGAGGGGCACCCGCTCCACGGGCACCCCGAGATCGAGCGCCATCTGGATGATGGCCTGGCGGCGCGTCAGGCCCTCCGCGTCGCTGGCGGGGTCGGCGGCCGCGTCGGGGTCCAGCGCCAGCCGCTGGTGGTGCGCGCCCTGCAGCGGGATGAGCAGCCGGTGCAGCCGCCGGCGTCCCGCGAGCAGCGCCTGCTCGATCACCGTCGCGCCAAACAGCGCTTCCTGGCCGCCGGGCACGCGGTGCGCGCCGGCGCCGGCGCCGTCGTCCTCGGACGCGCCGTCGGCATCATCCATGGCGCCGGACCGCCAGTCACCGCCGGCCACGCGGGGGCCCGGCTGCTGCTGGCGGTAGTGGGCGCCGTAACGGTCGCCCGGGCGGCGGGCTTTCGCCGCGAGCCGCGGGGCCGTCATCAGCAGCCGCGGGCGTCCGTCCCCGCGGAGCGGCGCGGGCACGATCCACGGCGATCGGGTCGCCGCACGGCGACCCAGCGCAGCGGCGGCGGCAGCGGCGGCGGCAGCGGCGGCGGCCATGGTCGGAAACGGAAGGCCGGCGCGGACGGGAAGAGGCACGGGAACGCGGCACCGACGAAGGGACAATCAGCACGATCGCGGACGGCGCGAGGCTGAGCATCCGCTAGTCGTCCCGTGGCCAAGTATCGGAAGCACGGCATGCGGCCGTGCACCCGCAGGCGGCGTTCCGCGCGGGGGCTTTGGCCCTGGGCCGCTGTCGGCAGCCGGAGGCGACGGCGCACGTGGGCGGAGATAACGCCGTCGGAGGGCCCTGCGCCAGGCGCTGCGCGGGCGACCCCAAACCGGTTCCCCACTTCGCCCCGAGTGGGACGATGGCTGCGCCACACTCTTGATCGCCCACCGCCGCCGCCGCCGCCGCCGCCGCCGCCGCCGCCGCCGCCGCCGAAAAGAGGTTGAAGGCGCGTCCAACGGGTCCACCGAGCCCGTGGCCGCCCTTGGCCGCGGGACGACTCATGCCCTAACGCCGATCTGCCGCCCAGCGATCAAATAGACTTTCGATTGAGACTCGTACGAGCGAAGCGATGTGCCACGGGGCCTGCCGACAGGCATCAGGCGCGTCGGCGCGCGGCCGCGGCCGGCGTGTGCTTGGACGTCCCGGCCGCCGTGCCGCCGCCGCCGCCACCATCACCACCACCGCCGCCGCCGCTGCCACCAGGGGGATGCGGGCTCCGCTCAAAGCGGAGCCGCTTGCGCGGCGCGTCGGTCTTGAGGCGCAGCGGGCGGTGCGCGCCGCGCTGGCGGAGGTAGAGGCCGCAGGCGTTGCAGCAGGGCCCGTCGGCGGTGCGGCGCCAGAGCGGCGTCGTGCGCGTCTGGCAGTTGACGCAGACGAGGTCCATGCCTTGGCCCCAGCCCGGCGCGGCGCGCGGCGTGGCCACGGGCGCCACCGGGAGCGCCGCGGGCGCCGCGGACGCCGCGGCCCGGCCCGCAAGCTCCAGGCCGAGGGCCATGGCCGGGCCCTCTCGGCCCGCCTGGGCGTCGGCCGCGGCCGCCGCGGGACAGCGGACGGGGCGCGAGACGCCGTAGGCGCGCGCATACAAGCCACAGGCATTGCAGAGGATCCCCGAGGGCGTCCGCCGCCACAGCGGCGTGGCGCGCACGCCGCAGTTGGCGCATTGCTGCGTGACCGCCGCCGCCGCCGCTGCCGCCGCCGCCGCCGCCGCCAGCGTGGCCGTGGATGCGGTCGTGGCCGCGGCGGCCGGGGCCGCGGGGGTCGGCGGGGTCCGGGTGGCCACCGCGGCCGCCCTCGCGGCCCTGGTGGGGCTGCGGTGGCGGACCGCGCCGCCGTCGCCGAGGCTCGGGGTGGGCGACGAGACGGTGGAGGAGGCGGACGAGGAGGTCGAGCCTGCCGAAGACGGCACCGAGGCGTTCGTCAGCGCCGGCGTCGCCGCGGCGAGCCCGGCGGAGGCGGTCCCGGAGGACGACACGGGCAGCGAGGACGTCGAAGCGTGGCGGAGGAGCTTCGCGGGGGATGGGGGGCTCGGCGCCTTTCTGGAGGGCGAGGCGATGCGGGTGGCGGCGGCGGGAACCGGGACGGCGGCGGCCGGACCCAGGCCGCCGGCCCCGCGCACGACACCCGCGGCGGCAGCGGCCATGGCGCCGCGGCCTGAGGCGTCCCGCGCGGCATGGCCACAGGGCAGTCTCACGGCGGACGGCGCCGCTTGGGCCGCTTGGGCCGTCAGGGCGCCCGTGGAGGCGGATCGCACGGGCGTCGGTTTTGTCCTGAGGGCGGCCGGTCGCGGCGTCGACGGGCGCATGGCGGCGGGACGGGTCGAGGCTGAGCGCGGCGGCGCGGCGGCGGCCGCGTCGGACCGCTGGGGACGGCGCGCGTGGTCGCGCAGCGGGGGGTCGATGGCCGCCGGCGTCGGAGGGGCGCTCGCGCGCGGCGGCGGCGAAGGCCGGATCGGCGACGGCTGGGACGCCGTTGCGCCAGCGAGCGCGACCATCGCATGGGGCTGGGAGCCGAGAGGCGGGGCCGACATCGCCGGCCGCGACGTCGCATCCAGCATGGCCACGGCGGCATCGTGACTCAAGGCGCGCGAGTAATCGGCCACCGCTGCCGCGGCGGCGGCGGCCGTCATGGTATCGAGGGTATCGAGGCGGCCCAGGGTATCGAGGTGGCCGAGGGGGTCGATGGCGGGATAGGCGTGGAGCTCAGGCTTCGTTGCCATGGCGTCGAAGAACATGGCGTGGAGCCGCGGCATGAAGGTCATCTCGGCCAGAGCATCGCTCGCCGAGGCATGGCCGACCTGGGTGGCGAGAGGATGGGGCGAACCCGCATGGGCGGCCGCGACGTTCCCTCCCGTCGGGATGGCGACGGTAGCGCCAGCACCGGTGCCGACGGCAACACCGCCTGCGGCGGTGGCGGCTGCAGCGGCCTCGAAGGCGGGCGGTGGTCGCGAGGCCGGAAGCGGCGGCAGGATGCCGTACGGCGCGGTCGTCAAGAGGTGGTCATAGTCGAGCGTCGCGTGGTTCATCGGGGAGCCGGCCATCAGGCCGGCGGTAGGGTGGGTCGACGTGCCGATGAGCAGGGCGGGCGCGTCGAAGGGCACGAGGCGGGGGTTCATGGCATAGGCCGCGAGCTGGGCATCGAGCGGCATCGCGGGCGGCTTGTAGGAAAAGAACGGCGGTGGCGGCGGGCCGGGATGTTGTGGCGGCAGCGACGGCAGCGACGACAGGGGCGGCAGCGGGGCCAACGACGACGGCGGATGCGGCAGACAGGACGGGTGGGACGGCAGGGCGGCCAGCGGCGGCAGCGCGTCCGCCATTGCGAGGTCCCGCGTGAGTTGCGTCAGATCGAGGCCCGGCGTGGCCGGATGGTAGGACCCCAGAAGCGGGGCGGGCGCGGCCGCGGCCGCGGGCGGCGCCGACGGCTGCAGCAGCGCCTGGAGGGACGCGCCGACGCCCGTCGCGCTGTCCTGGAACGCCGTCGCCGCGCTGAGAGCCAAGCCGCGCGGTGCGGTTGCATCCACTGTCGGTGCCGGTGCCGACGTCGCCGCCACGACGGGCACGGGCACCGGCAGAGGCATCGAAACGGGCGCGACGGGAGGGTGGGGCAGCAGCGTCGCCAGCGGCAACGGCACGGTCATGGACAGGAACCCCAGGGGCGGCCCGGCCACCGCGCCGCCGATCGGCGCCTTCGGTGCCAATGGCACCGCCAGGCCGTCCTCGCGGACGACGGGGATCGACCGGTGGCCGGCGGATCGGGGCTGTTTGGCGGGACGGGGATGGCCGTCGTGCATGGCCTTCTCGTCGACGCTGGCATCGCGGCGAGCATGCGCGAAGTCGGGGGTGACGCCGCGCGATGCGGCGGGATCCCTGGCAGCGGCGGCTGCAGCGGCGGCGGCCGGGGGCGGCGCGACGCCCGCGCGCCCGGGAGGCACGCGGCGCTGCTGGCGATCGGCGGCGGCCTGGAGGTTCCAGAGCCGCCAGGACCAGTTCTCGAAGCGGAAGCCGCCGTCGATCGCATCTCTCACACGGCTGCAGACGCGCCAGGTCTGCGCCATGCCGTCGTCGGTCGTGGCGAGGGCGCCGCCGCCGTGCATGTTGCAGCGCAGGCCATCGCCCAGCGTCAGATGGAGGCGAAAGGGCGCGCGGCGGCGGCGCGCGGCGGCGGCGGCGGCGGCGGCGTGATGCGCGACGGTCGGGCCATGGCGCGTGGCGCGGCGCGGCGGGACGGCGGCGGCCGGGTCAGGGGGAGCGCCGGCGAGCGCGGCGGCGGCGGCGGCGGCGGCGGCGGCAGCGGGGACCGGCATGGCCGCCACGCCGCGCCCGACAGGACCCCTTGGACGCAGCGCCGATCCTGCGACCGGGCGGCGGCTAAGCCACGGGGCCGGGAGGACGATCACCCGGGGCGGCGCGGGGCGGCGGCGGCGGCGACGGCGACGCCCAAGGAGGGCCGGCGGCGGGGGATGCCCGTCGGGAGCGGCCCCACGTGGACGTGCCAGGTGCTCAGTGCCACGTGCTCGGTGCCACGTGCGGCGGGTCGCGGTCGCGGTCGCGGCCGCAGGGCGATGGGATCGGAAGAGCCGGGATGTCGTCGGCGAGGACCGAGTGTGCGTGCGTGCTGGCGAGAGTCGATCGACCAGGATCCATGTGGAGCAGGAAGGCGTCGCCTGGCGGGGGCAGCTCGGGCCGCTGGGACAAATGGGGCCGGCAGAGGCGGCGGCGGTGGCAGCGGCCGACCGGGTCCCGCGGCAGCGGACGCCGCTTCGGACCTGCGCGCTGCGAGGAGCGCGTGCACGACGCATCGCATCGCATTGCAGTGCCTCGCCTCGCCTCGCCTCGCCTCGCAGACCCCTCATCCGGCATCAGCGCGTCCGCGGCGCGCGCGACGGCCAATGAAGCGGGCCTCCCCCCGCGTCCGCGATCCGAGGCGGGGAGTGAGTCACGTCGACGGGCGCGGGTCCTGGCCGCTCCCGGCCGTATGGCAAGGCCGCCAGCGCCGCCGCCGCCGCCGCCGCCGCCGCCGCCGCCGCCGCCGCCGCTGCCGTGCCCGCACCGGCCTGCGTGGACCACGTCTCGACCCGCCGGGGAGGCCGGGAGGCCGTGCGCCGCGTCCGGGCTGCATGGCGCGCCGTCGCCGGACGCTGTGGCCGCCGCCGCATCGCGGACGCCGTTTCATGTCCCTCGCCGCGTCGCGCGGCCCCCCGGGAGGCCGATGGCGTCGGCGGGCCTCGTGGCCCGCCAGCGATGATCACCCACCCCGGGTACCCTCGGCGTCGGCTCGACGCCCCGCGCCCTTCCGCCCTTTCGGGCTCCTCCAGGGCCCGCGCAGGTTTTCGCGCTTTCTGCTTATTTTTTTTTTTTGTCCTGGCGCAGGCCTGGCGACCTCTGCGCTTCTTTCGGACGGCTGGGTGGCTTGGCCCTCGGACGGCGCGCACGACGCCGTGCTGCCCAAGCAGGACGCGATGCTGACGTCGCCGCGCGTCACGCCGCCATGCCAGGCGCGCTCACCAGCCCTAGGGCGCGAAGGCAGGTGCCTGGCGGCACGCCCCACGGCGGCGCGGGCGTCCCGCGACCGCAGGGCCCTGGCCGGAGCGGCGGCCGCAGCACGCGTCGGCGGCGGCGCCCGCGCCGCCCCTCGCCGTCGTCCGCGGCCGCGGCGCGCGTCATTCGCCGTCCGAGCTCCCCCCCGGAGCGGCGCGGCGGAAGGCGGCGGGCCACGGCGCGGGCGGCTCCGGCATCGGCGGCCTGACCGCGCTTGAGGGCATGACCGCCCGCGTGCCGCGTGCTCGCAGTGGCGCCGCCTTCGCCGGAGGCCGTCGGGCCTTCCGCGGGTCTCGGCCCCCACCCCAGGGCCGTCCCGCTGTTGCTCCGCTGCGACCCGGTTCGGTGACGCGGGGGACGGCGGGCGACGGTCTGGCCATGGTCTGGCGTGGCATCGCGCCGCCTGGCCGGGAGCACGAAGGCCCTAGATCGTGCGTTCCGGACCCGTGGTCGTCGAGATGTCCGCTCGGCCGCGTGGCCACTAAGCGACATCGCGGAAGTATCATCAGGAGACCGATGGAGCGACCGCCCATGGAGGACCCACGTGGGGAGGACGGCCCCGCGGTCGATCCGTCGGAAGGCGTGGTGTGGGCGTATGGCGCTCGGAGGCCAGGCATGGGACCCATGGATCGCCCCGGGCGCGTCGTGCTAACGGCTGTCTGTCCAAGTCATGACCCACGCCATCCACGAGGCGGACCCGAGACGCATCCTGATGCGCGGGACGAGCATGACGACCGAGACGGACGAGATATCGGGGCTGCCGATGCGGTGCCCTCCGGATCCTAACCGGCCCGTCAGGGTCCAAGGAGGGCCGACGCCGACGCCGACGCCGACGCCGACGCATCTCCAAGACGACGCGCCCGCGATCCCAGCCGCCATGCGGCCGGCCGCTGGCATCCACGGAAGCGACCGAACCGACCATCGCCATCGCCATCGCTATCGCTATCGCGATCGGCATCGCGATCGCCAACGCTATCACCACCCATTCGCCCCGGTGGGCGTGCTGCCGCTCACCGGCTCACCGGCGCCCGCCCAGGGCGGATCGGCGCTCGGCAGCCCCGAGGCGTGGCGCAGCCATGGTGTGGCGCAGCCATGGTGTGGCGCAGCCAGACCGCGGCCGGAAATCCCCCGGCCTGTCCGAGGGCGTGTGGCCGCCACCCCCGCTGGGGACGCCCGTGTCGCGGCCTCGGACCCGCGGGACCGGGGACGCCCTGAGCGGACGGGTGCCCACCGCGCATGCGCCTGCGGCCGAGCGCATCGACGGCGGTCCCTGCGGTGCGAGCGAGACGAGCGCGTCGGTGGTGTCCGGTCCGCGGGTCCGGTCCGCGGGTCCGGTCGGCGGGTCCACGCAGCGGGTCCACGCAGCGGGTCCCGTCACCACGCGTGCCCAGTATGCGCGTCAGCGGGCGGAGGGCGAGTGTCCAGGACCAGTGTCCCGGACCCGCCGGTCCCGGACCCGTGCCCAGCGCGAGTGCCCAGCGCGAGTGTCCAGGACCCGTACCCGGGACCCAGTGCGCCGAGCTGGAGGTCCCCCCCTTCCTCCCGTTCACCGGCCACCCGCTCGGCGCGCTCCGGTTCGGCCCGCGTTCCGGTCGCTGGCTGCGGCGCTCAGCGCCGGCTGAGGCGGGTCCCGCGGCGGGCGGTCGCTGCCGTCGCTGCCGTCGCTGCCGTCGCTGCCGTCGCTGCCGTCGCTGCCGTCGCTGCCGTCGCTGCCGACGATGCCGTCGATGCCGTCGATGCTGCGGCGGTCTCGACGTCCGGACGCCGCCGGCGCGGGGGACCCCTCGGCCGCGCCGGACCGCGACGGCGGTGGCCTTCGGTGCGCCGCGGACGGGACGCGGCGGTGGCCCGCCACACGCCGACCCCGCGCGGCCCGCGGACGGGCGGGCGGCGGCCGCGACGGCCACTCCGATGGCGCGGGCCGCCGCGACGGGCAGCACGCGTGCTGCTGCCCTGGCCGCCTCCCGCCCCGTCGGCCACGGCGCCGCGGACCGGTATGACCAAGTATACCTGCATGGCAGACGAGCCGTTCCCAGGCCTTGGCGGCTCGAACACGGGGGACAGGCTCACGCGGTATGGAACCGAGCGCATAGACCACGCGGGGGCCATCCGCTGGAAGGAACACGCACACTAGCCGTCTCTGTCTCTCTCTCTTCCCCCCTTGCTTCCCCTCTCTCACCCCCCCCTCACTCTTATTCATCATGGTTCGCATGTCCGTCCTCAACGACTGCTTGGTCAGCATCGTCAACGCCGAGCGCCGCGGCAAGCGCCAGGTGCTGATCCGCCCGTCCTCCAAGGTCGTGGTCAAGTTCCTCCAGGTCATGCAGAAACACGGTAAGGCCGCATCGCACCGCGCGGCCGGGCCCTCCATAGCTCGGCCGCGCACCCTTCTTCTCCCTGCCCTTCTCCGTTCCGCGAGGGTTTGGTGCGCATGGGCTGGTGTGTACTCTGCATGACATCGACAATCGAGAGCGGCCGCACCGTTTCCGTCCTGGCGAGCGACCCCCCCCCCCCCGTCGTCGCCGGGACCCATGCATCCCGCTGCCCTCCTTCCCGCCAGCTTCCATTCGCCTCGTGGCCGCCGCTGCCGCGTGAACGTTGCGGTTTTGCATAGCGTTCGCGCACCACGCAGACCGTTTTGGCGGCAGCGGCTTCGACCACGCGCATCGATCCTGACGCGGCCTCGTATCCAAGCCACGCGTCGGCAGCTTCGTGCTCTGCTCGTGGGCAATGTATCGAGACCGTCCGCCGGCAAGGCGGTCGCCCTTCCCTCCGCGCTCACTCTGCGCATGGCGCCAGCCGACGGAAACGCGCCTCCGCTGCCGTCTGCCCGTTCCCGATGCCTTGACGGCATCGTGCACCGCGCGACGCAGCGTGTGGCGGCTGTCCGCGGGTGCCCTGTCGCTCAGAGACCGGATGGATCCGATTCGCCCTGCCGGTGATAGCGTAGGATGGCGGCTGATGCGACGGTGACCGCGCCCTCGTCATGTTCATGTTCATGCTCATGCACCCACCCACCACCGATCGCCACGCTGCGCGTGATTCAATCACAAGCTTGGGCCATGTTGACACGCGTGATGCGCATGTCCGACGCATGTCGAGCCGTCTTCCGAGGCGCTCTTCAAGGCTCCCGTCTCCGCTGTGGTTTTATTGGTTCCGTCCTGCTCACGCTTTTGTTTTTCGTCTTTTGATGCTTTCTCATGGGATAGGCTACATTGGTGAGTTCGAGATCGTCGACGACCACCGCTCCGGCAAGATTGTCGTGCAGCTCATCGGCCGCGTCAACAAGTGCGGTGTCATCTCCCCCCGCTTCAACGTCAAGCTCCACGACTTCGAGAAGTGGGTCAACAACCTCCTCCCCTCGCGTCAGTTCGGCTACCTCATCCTGACCACCTCCGCTGGTATCATGGACCACGAGGAGGCCCGTCGCAAGAAGGTCGGTGGCAAGATCCTCGGCTTCTTCTACTAAGCGCTTCGCCACCCCCTCGAATCCCGTTGGCACCGGCCCGGCCCGTTCTCCGAGGACCGGCCGACCTCGGCCCCCCCTCGAAGCTAGGGTTTTGTAGAGAGACCTCTTTTTTTGACATTTTTCCATATACCATGTACGTTATACACGTCGCTAATTTGTGGATTGGGTACGACTCACAGGCTGGCTGGCGCGCGCCAGCATACGGGTGACGCGTCAGCGGCCACGCGGCCATGCGGGGAAGGGGAGGTGATGAGGTCGTCGGCGCCACCACGTGGAAAGAAGCGGCTGCAGCTCACGGCGCCGGGAACAGGGGTCGCGTGGCCTTTCGGCCCACAGGCCGAGCACGTTACGCCCGGCGGGACGAACGGTCCAGGCCCAGCCTTTGGAGCGCTATGCGGCACCGGCGCGGTGGTGCACGGCCCAGGCGGCGGCCGGCGCGATGTCCAGCGTCACGTGGCGCGGCAGGGCCGTGCCCCCGGTCCGCGCATACTGCACGGCCACGAGGCCCGCCGTGTGCGTCGAGAACCCGCGGCGCAGGCTCGCCGGCAGCTCGTCCACGCCCATCCACCGGATCTCGGGCGCGGCCATGGCCGGCGCCGACGCCGACGCCGACGACGCCGCCCCGTCGGCGGTAGCGGCGGCGGCGGACGGATCGGGAGGGGCGTCGGCATCGGTCTCGCCGTCGTCGTCGCCGCCATGCGCCGTCGCCGCGTACGTGACCGCGGCGCTGTGGGGAAACACGGCGCGGGGGAGCGCGAGCAGCAGCGTGTTGGCGAGGAAGGCGGCCTGGGCATCGAGGTCGACGCCCTCGGCGTCGCTGTCGCTGTCGGTGGCGGGCTCGCCAGCGGCGGCGGCGGCGGCCAGCGGCGCGCGGGCGAGCGCCTGGCGGCGCCAGAGGGCGTGCTCGGTGCGCGTCGTGGCGCGCAGCTGCCAGACAGGCGCGGCGGACTTCGGGTCCCACGGCGCGCGCGGCGCAACGTGCCAGTCGGCATCGCAGCCGAGCACGAAGGGGATACCGCCGACATCGCGCAGGTAGCGCTCGATGTGGACGAGGTGCAGCGGGGTCTGCTTCTGCGCCTGCACCATCAGCGAGCCGGGGACGCTGCCGCACGGGTCGACCTGGATGAGGTAGTCGATGTCGGTGGCGGCGGCGGTGGCGGCGTTCGCCAGGGCGGCATGGGGGCTCGTCGTCGGTGGGGCAGCGATGTCGTTGAAGCCGAACGCGGAGCAGTGCAGCCAGCCGCGGACGCGCTTGGGGCCGACGCCCGGATCGAGCGCGTGGTCCAGAGACGTGCTGACGAGCAAGGCCTCAGGCGCGACCCGCTGGGCCGTGTACCGCGGGTCCGGGCTTGACGCGCACGCACGGGCCACGCGCGCCGTGAGCTTCGGCGGCAGGAAGCGGACCGTCGAGACGGTCAGGAACTCGCGCGACGACACGAGGAAGTTGCCCTGCTGCACGGTATGCACGAGCTGGTCGGTGGGCGTCGCGTAGCGCAGCACGGTGCCGTCGCTGAAGCGCGGGTCCCAGGTCTGGCGCGCCGTCATGTTGCGGACGACCGCCATGATCTCACGGAAGCCCCAGCCGCGCAGGCGGTAGTGGCCGCGGATGCCACTCATGTCGGCGCCGGGCGGCCGCGCGCACACGCCCTGCAGCGCGGCGCCGACGGTCGCCGGGTCCAGCGTGCGGATGGCGACGCCCTGGTCAACGCCGACCTCGCTCCATTGCGCGGCGTCGACGGCGCGCAGCTGCCGCACGATCCGCAGGCCCTCGGCCACCGCGGCCGCCAGATCGGGCGGCGTGCCGTACGGCGTCGTGTACAGCCGCAGCGCCGGGTCCGAGAGCAGCGTCCGCGCCGTCCGGCGGCGCGACGGCGTCGTCGTCGCCGCGGCGGCCGATGGGTCCGATGACGCGGCCGCGTCCGCGGCGGCGTCGACGGCGGCAGAGGCGGCGGCGCCCAGACCGCGGCGGCGCGAGGACGGCGACGCGGACGGCGACGTGCTACTTGATGGACTGAGCGCCGCGTCCACGTGACTGGATGCGGGGCTGAGGAGGCCGCCGTTGGGACACCGCGGCGCGGCAGCGGCATCCGCGTGGTTGGTGGCGGTGGTGGCGATCAGGAGATCGGCGGCGGCGGCGGCGGCGGCGGCAGCAGCAGCACGCTCGGCGCGGGAGGCGCGGGCAGCGGCGGCGGCGGCGGTCGCGGCGACGGGAGCGTCACACCGAAAGGCGAGGCGGACGAGCCAGCGTGCGATCGGGCGGCGGAGCGAGTGCGCGAGGCGGGATCGTGCGGCGCAGACGAGCAGGAGCGCGACGAGGAGGACGCGGCGCATGACGGCGACGGTGGCGAGCCGTCGCGCGGGCCGACTCAGCAGGACGAGCATGTCGGTGGCCAGCGCGAGCGTATGCAGCGGTGGCGGCGGCATGCGCGGTCCCCTCCACGCGTCGGACCGCGACACGGCGGACAGGACGGCGAGCGCAGCGAGATCGTGAGGTGGTGGCGACAGGCACGGACGCCGCGAGGCAAGATACGGACGAGGCCGGGCAGTGGAAGACGGCAGGGGCTGTCGCGGACCGGAGGTTGATCTCGGCACGCTGAAGGCGGTCCCGGCGGACGCACGATGGCTTCTGTTGGACGCTGCGGCCGCGGCCATGGACCCTTCTTCAGTGGCGTCGCACGCTCACGATGTGGCCGCGGCGGCGGCGTCGAGGGCGAGGATGAGGACGACGCCACGTGTCCCGCGGGCCCTGAGTCCACCGCGGTGGAACCGAGGACCCCGCGGCGCCGCGGAGGTTGTGTCCCTGGCCGTCGCCTGATCGGAGCGATCGCGATCGCGGCGGCGTGCAAGACATTCAGGGCGCCCTTCCTTCACGTGGTCTGGCTGGCGGGTGCCCCTTTCCTTTCCCATTGGCACTCCGCGACACCGATCCTGGCGAGCCGCTGCGAGAGCCGCTGCGAGAGTCGCTACGAGAGTCGCTACGAGAGCCGCTGCGAGAGCCGCTACGAGAGCCGCTACGAGAGCCGCTACGAGAGTCGCTACGAGAGCCGCTGCGAGAGCCGCTGCGAGAGCCGCTGCGAGAGCCGCTGCGAGAGCCATGACGGCCCCTCCCATTCACCGCCATCGATGGTCGATGCCATGGTCTCTATTCATCCTACAAGCAACTACGCGATGGAGGCGCCGCGAGCCCGACACGCTCTTCGCGGTCAGCCCATGAGCTTGGCCGGGTCGTCGGGCGGCCAGCGGGTCTGGGCAAAGGTCATGAGCCGCTTGAGCGCTTGGATCCAGCGGCGCTGGGTCTCGTCGTTCAGCACGTGGCCCACGTGGGAGGAAAAGATCTTTTCGCGGGCCGAGCGCTCGTGGATGCCGACCATGGTGACGCCGATGGGCCACGGTGCGTTGCCGATCGAGAGTCGCAGATACGCGTCGTTCGCCTGCAGATACTCGCGGCGCTGCAGCGCGTCGCAGATCTCGCAGATGCGCGCGACCACGTCCGGCTCGATCGCGTCGTTGCGCAGCGCCTTGAACAGCGACGCCAGCGACGCCGACGACTGCGCCTGCAGCACCGTCTCGTGCTTGCCCGCCACCGACCGCTTCACGTCGTCCGTCCGCTGCTGCATGTGCTTGTCCCACTGCCGCAGCACCTGGCTCAAGTACACCACAATCAGCAGCCGCGCGCGCAGGGGGTCCGACTGGTACAGCGCGATCCCGATCCCTGACGGGTCAATCTTCTCCAGCGCCGGCCCGGCGCCGTCCAGCATATCTCCGCCGCCGCCGCCGCTGGACGACGACGATGACGCTGCAGCGGCGGCGGCGCCCGCGCCGTAACGGCTCCGAGCCGAAGCGCTCCCGCTCCCGCCGGCGCGGCCCGCGGCACTGCCCGTCGCGGCGTCGGCGGCGTCCGGGCCGCCGCGGAGCAGCTCGAGATCGAGGCCCTTGGCGGCCTTCGCCATCGCGAGCCGGAACTCGTCGCGCTGGCCGAAGGACGCGTCCTCCGTGGCCTCGAGGCGCTGCAGCCGCTGGAAGCGCTCGACGTCGGTCTCGCCAAAGAGGCGGATCGGCTGCTCGCGCGCGCGCAGGCGGCGGATGATCTCGTCGTGGCGCGCCCGCAGCCGCGCGAGCTGCTCCTGCTCGGCTTCTGCGTCGGCCTCGGGCGGCGGCGCCAGCGGCGGCGGCGGCGGCGGCAGGACCACCGCGCGCTCGCGGCCAGCGGCGGTGTCGGCGACATCGGCGGCACCGCCGGTCGCCGCCGTCGCATCCCGCGGCGGATCAGCGACGACGACCGGCGTCGTGATGGCTGATCCGGGTGCAGTGGCGGTGGTGGGCGGCGACGGGTCCGCGGCCGCCGTCGTGCCGGCACGATGGGCTCGCTTGGCTCGCTTGGCTTTCGAGTCGTCGCCGTCGCCGCCGGTGCTGCTGCTGCTGCTGCTGCTGCTGCCACGAGGGGGCTGGCCGCGGGGCCCTGCAGACGTTTGGGCTGGCGCGCGGGCCGCCGGCCGTTTGGTGATTAACAGCGCGGGCGATGCGGCGGACGGCGTGGACGGCGACGCGCGCCGCGTCGAGACGCCCGCAGCGGCAGCTGCGCTTGCGGCGGCGGCCGCCCGCCGCCGGGCGTCGAGCTCGCGCTGCCGCGCGGCGGCTTCTTGGGCGAGGACGACGCGGCGCGGGACATAGACGCCGTGCGGCGCGGATGCCGGCGGCGATCGCGGGCCGGCGGCGACGGCCGAGGACGCCGCGGGCGACGGCGAGGACGCCGCGGCCGGAGCGGCGCCCGTCTTGCCGGCGCGGCGGGTGCGCTCGGCGCGTTGCCGCTCCAACTCCGCCTTCAGCACGTCCATGGTGACGGACGGGCGGCGCGCGGGCTGGCGGCGCCAAGGAGGGGTGCAACGTGGCCACGCCCGGGACGCCGCGCGGCGCGGATCACTCACGGAGTCACGGCGGGAAGGCGTCAAGGGCCGCAGGGAGTCGTTGTGATGCGCAGAAGCCGCAGCGTGAGGCCGTCGGCGAGGCGATAGAGGCGGGCTTGCTCGCCGGCCGCCGAGGACCGCCGCGCACTCAGCTCACCCGCCGCGGCGACGGCGACGGCGACGGCAACGCGCAGAATCGGCGCTACTTGGCTTGACGGCTATCGAGGCTATCTCCCATGAAGCGACCGGCCACGAACACTTTCCGCCCGAAGGACGCCACGGGCATGGCACGCCGCTCGCTTACTCGTCCGAAGGCGGTGGCCAAAGCAGGGGTCGCCGCCGCCGAACGCCACAGGGGGCCACACGTCCTCCCTTTCTCGACGACCCCGACCGGCCGTGGGCGCCGCCGGGGGCTTAGCGCGACGCTCGACGTCTAACAGCGCGACAACGACCGTGGCCGCCGCGGCTGCCGCCACGCCGTCTCCGTCAATCCCTCCGCTGATCGTCCCTGTCGCTGGCGAATATACAGAGATCGAAGCTACATGACCGCACAGCCCGCCTTCTTGCTCTTCGACGAGCGCAGGTCGGCGTTCGAGCCCGACGCGCGGCCTCCCGCGGCGGGGCCGGCAGGCCGCGGGCGCCCGGCCGGCAGGGGTCCAGCTCGCGGCGCCGGCCGGCCCCCTGCCGGTGCCCCGGCGCCGGCATGGCGCGTGTCCTGCGCGTTCAGCTCATCCTGCAGCGACAGCGCGTACGCCAGGTCGGCGTCGCCCGGTGACGCGGCCGTCTGCTGGCGCTGCTGCTCGCGCACGAGCTCCGCATACGTCGCGGAGCCGCCCGCGTCCGCGTCCGCCGCCGCCGCCGCCGCCGCCGCCGCAGGGGCCGGCGGTGCCGCGGCCGGCGGCGGCATGAAGTGGGCGTCGACAAAGTCGCCGTCGTCCGAGACGTCGGCGAGCGTCTGCCACACGGCGCGGCCGTCCTCGGCGACGCCCTGGTCCGTGACGAGCGTGTACAGCGCGCCGTGGCGGACGTGGAGCACCGCGAAGTGGGCGTTGCGGAAGAGCACGCTGAAGGTGCCCGGGGAGACCTCGTGCGTGAGGCGGCGGATGCCATAGGGCGTGAGCTGGCTCGCGTGCGTGTCGAAGAAGTCCTGGGCGACCAGCGCCTGGTGGATGAGACGGTCGCGGTCAGCGTCGTGGCGGGGCGCCGTCGCCGCCACCACCGTGGCCGCCGTGGCCGCCGCGAGGGCCTCGTTGGCGTCCATGGCGAGGCAGATCTGCTCCATGGCGTGGTCGTAGTGCCGCCAGTCCTGGGCAAGCACCGCGTGCGCGGCGGCGTCCGTCTCTGGGTCCGCAAGCCAGCCGTGCACGAGCGCAATGTCCAGCTGGCGGAAGAGGTCCAGCGACGGCGTCGACGCGAAGTGGAACGGCGAGTCAAAGTAGAGGTTGACGTCCATCCCGTTGCGCAGCGGCGGCAGGATCCGCAGGAGGTCGGCGCGCGTGAGGACGCTGGGACGCGGCGCGACGGCGTCGGTGGCGACGGTGGTGTCGGTGGCGACGGCGTCCGCGGCGGCCAGAGGCGCTCGATCCAGCACGCAGCGGGCGATCTGGCGGATGAGCTCAGGCGCCGCGACCGTCGGCCCCGTCAAGCGGATCTCGCCGCGCAGGATCAGCACATTGGACAGCGCGATGAGTGGGCATGGGCCATTCGCGTTCTGCAGCACGATGCGGTACGTGCCGACCGCCGCGTCCGGGTCCAGGAATGTCGGCGGCTGGTACGCGATCGTCTTGGTCGCGTAGACCGCATCGGCATCGACGCCAGCGGCATCAGCATCGGCGGCCGCGTCAATATCCACGTCGGCATTCACGTCGGCAGAGGCGTCGGTGAGCGTTGGCAGAGGCGCGACGGCCTCGGGGGCTTCAGCGGCGGCCGCGGGCGCCGACACGGGCGCCACATCGGCGGCTGATACCGGCACCGACGAGTCGACCGTCGCCGTCAGCGGTACGGTCTCCGACAGATCGTCCGGGCAGGCCCGCGGCGGCGGCACGGCGCCCACCGACGAGACCATCGTCGGTGGCGCTGCAGCCGCCGTCGCGGACGCATGGACCGGCGGGGCGGCGCTGGCGAGCGCGGCGTCGGCGGCGTCGGCCATCGTGGGAGCCGCGGCGGCCGTCGGGGCCTTCAGGGCGATTGCTGCCGTGAGGCCGCTGCGGCACCGCGCGTGAGCGCGTCGGTCGCAAGCGACCGAGAGTGAAGACGGGCGTCCGGTTGCGTCCGAGATCCTACCGCACGCATGAAGACGGGGGGTCCTACCGGCGACGCGCGACCGCGTCGGCAGGTTTGCTAGCGGTTGTGGTTCGTGGTCGTGGTCGGGGCCGTGGCTGGGCAGAAACACGCGCGAGAGACGCGTGGCAAAGGCCGACAGGAAGGGGACGAGGGAGGCGAGACGAGCCGACGGGCCGTTCGATGGCATCCACGTGCTACGACGATCGGAGCCCTAGGCCGCCACCGCGGACTCTCCGCCCATGGCGCCGAAGCGTGGAGGGGGTAGCAGCGCTGAGCAAGCAGAGGTGAGTGCGGGCGGCGTATCGATGACGGTCTGAGTGCCGTCGTCGCCGTTACTGGGCGACAGCATCCGTTGGGACGGCGAGCGGCAGCTGCAGCCGCGGCCCTCCATGAGAGCGATCCATGATGGCGTCCCAGCGGCGCGTGGCGTGGTGTGGCGCAGCACAGCGCCGCCCATCACCGTTATAACCCGCGGCCGCATTCAACGCCCTGCGCGGTGGCGACCGGAGGGTCGGCAGCGTCGGCGTGCGCCACAGCCGGCGATCGCGTCCTGGGGCTGAGCCGCCACGGAGGAGGGTTATCCGGCGGTCGTCACGACGGCCCCCGCGGCGACAGCGCGGTCGGCGTCGGCGGCGTCGGCGACGGTGGGACCGCTCCGATGGGCGCTGCAGCGCGGCGTGCCGTCGACCTCGTAGAAGACGCCGTCCGGAAAGGCGGCGTCGCAGCAGGCGCAGCGGAAGCACGCGGGATGCCATTCGCGGCCCATGGCGGCGACGAGCTCGCCCGGGATCCCGCAGCGGCACCGGGCGCACGCGACGGCAAACAGATTGAAGTAGTCGGCCTCGCAGTACGGAAGGCCGTTGTGCTCCAGGAAGCCGGCGCCCGGCTGGAAGCGGTCCCCGCACTGCGCGCAGACAAAGTGGTCCGGGTGCCACGTCTGCTCGAGCGCCGTGATGCACTGGTCCCAGATCGCCGTGGCGCAGTACCGGCACGTCGGCAAGAACTGCGCGCTATAGCAGCTTTCACAGTACGGCGCGTGCTCGTGCTCGTAGAAGCATGCCGCCGACAGGACGTTCGCACACCGCGTGCACTGAAAGTGCGACGGGTGGTATGCGTGACCGCACGCCTTCAGATGCGTCCCCTGGATCGGCTGCCGGCACCCGTGGCACGCCGGCGCCGCCAGCGCCTTCAGACTTGCCGACGGCGCCCGCGGCGGGTGCACCGGCGGCGCCGTCGTGGTCGCGGCGGCGGCGGCGGCGGCGGCGGCGGCAGCAGTGGCGGCGGCGGCAGCGGCAGCAGCCGTGGACGAGCGAGGCGGTCCCCGGGGCCGGCCAGTGCCTGCCGCGGCACCCGCACGGGCCGGGGTCCCGGCGGCGGCGCTGGCGGCCGCCGATCGCGCCGACCCCTTGGGGCCGCGGGCACCGCCTCGGGCACTCGCGCCGCCTAGCGCGCTCGGACCCCGGCGGCTGCCGCTCGGAGCGGGGTGGTGGCCATGGATGGGACCGCCGTTGGTGCTGGTGCTGGTGGCGCTTCGAGCCTGGGAGAAGCGGATGGAGGCGGCCGAGCGCGGCGCGATGGGCGGGGCGCCGTGGACGGCGGCTGGTGGGGCGGCGAACGGCGCGGGCATGGGGAGCGCTTTAACAGGGATGAACGGCGGTGTCAGCAGCGACGTCGACAGCAGCGTCCCGTAGTCGCGTCGGCAGCGGTGAAAGTGCAGAGCGCGGGTGGGTCGACAAGTGGCGACGAGCGGCGACGGCGACATCAGGCCGGCGCGACGCGATGCGATGCCGTCTGATTGGATGCCATGGGATAGGGGGGGCGTCGTGACCGTCAGCAACCGTACATGGGCCGCAGGATGGGCTTGATGGCTCACCTCGATCGCGGGCCATCATGCCGGCTTGAGCTGTCTATCCACCGCGGCTGATGCGTTCTGATCGGCACCTACCGATCCAGTCCATGCGATGCGATGCGATGCGATGCGATGCGATGCG